>VZRO01007151.1:580251-650251 GCA_013397915.1 Daphoenositta chrysoptera
CAGACAGTCCCAGTCTACATCATTGTACATTCAGAAGCTCTTCTGTGTCTCTGACCATCCTCATCACCCCTCTCTGAATCTTTTAGGTGTTTTATCATTCTTGAAATGAGAAAACACACAGATTCCTACCCAGCCCCCACATGCCCTTCTTCATTTTATAGGCTTCTGTCTTGTGCTTCTTGTACTTGTCTCTCTGCGAGACTGAAGAGTCCTGACCGTAGTCATTCCTGTATGGAAACCAGTTCATCCTTTCTATTAGCCTAGGTAATTTTCTCAGCCTTTTCCCGTTCCCCTCAGTTATTTCTGAGGATTAACACTGGAGGCTTGTCATCCTTATGCAACTGAGTAAATATCTGGTCTCCATTTTCTTTGCTAGTAAGGATGTCACAAGCAAATATTATCCTGTCCTTGCATTTTGTCAGAGCCTCGTCACTGAACTGCTGAGGACACACTGCTGTGCAGAGTAGACTTTTTGATCTAGTATGCCTATTTCCAGTCTTTCTAGTTAGCCAAGACCATTCCAATTATTAAAAACCAGCCACATAGAAGCTGAAAAAACTTAATTCCCTGCAACATGATTAATTTATGCTTTCCCTAAGTGATTTTAATGGACAACAATATCTAAGGTCCTCTTCACTTCCCAGTTCTCCAAATATGCTTAAATCATTTGTCTTTATCACAGTCACTGAAATCGAAAATCACCCTTCCTTTTTTCAGCTGGCCTGCCTTGGCCATGCCATAGACACACAGACTAGGGCAGAGTTGGAGAGTCCATTACAGTAAAAGGCAAATATTTTTCATGTTAAGAATTTTCAAAAGCAAAATACTTCTTGGGGTTTTTTAATAACTAAGTATTTTACAATGGGGCTGAAGATAATGTCAAAAAAAAAAAAAAAGAAACCTTTCTGTCTCTTTTCAGTCTCAGATTGTACTTGGTGTAATTTTCCAGACCCTATAATAAGTGAAGATAAAATCTGTTTAAAAATTTTCCTTTGGTAGCTTTATGAGAATGTCAGGCGTCCGGATGAAAAGACATGGAACCATGTTTCAATGTGCATCCTGAATGGAGGTGGGATACGGTCACCCATTGATGAGCAGAGCACTAATGGTACGTAAAATTACCAGCTGAATGACAACTTTATTAGGAAGAAGGAATCAAGTTATTCTAGCCTGAACAGTGTTAGGTACAGGCTTGTTTTGATGGGGTTTGCACAATGTTTAGAAGGGATTTCAAACTTTCTCAAATGGTTATCCATCATTTGAACACAACTGCACTCAGGCTGACATGGATAGAAGTCTCTAGCATTGTTTGTACACAATGCTTTTTATAATTTCCCTCTCTCCTTGCTGCCTTGGAACAAAGAAAGTCTCCTGCTGTACAGGGTCATCCACTATGGTCGCTGTGAGCCTTCTGTAGTCTACTGTAGAGTAAGTAAATTCTGGGTTTTTCTGAATGCTAAGGTTTTAGTTTTTATTTTCCTGATACCACATAAATGCAATTTGAAAACAAACAGCTTTCTCAGTTTAACTAAATCTGTCTGTGGGACTAGGAGTAAATCTTAATCAGCTGGAAAAATTGCCTGACATAGTTTCTTCATCATAGGTTGGTGGTTTGTCATCTCTTTTGGTAGCTCTGTTTGAATAGCAATACATGCAGTTACATCAAATTCTGATTTATTGGTCTTGATACTTGCTGGAAAATAAAAGATGCAGGTTCTTTGGGACAAAATATGTGATTCTCACCCCTACCAGCCCTCATTTTCTTAAACTGTATTTGCCATGTTCCTTGTCAAAAACTTGGTGTTAAACAATCCTAAAATAATTCCGTAAGCAACAACAGAAAAAAAAATCCAAACAAAAAACCAACAACAACAACAAAAAAACAAAACCCAGAAGTGAACAAAGTCTCTTTCCCCCAGGTAGCATTACCGTGGAAGATTTGCTGTCTGTTTTGCCATTTGGAGGTCGTTTTGATATGGTGACATTAAAAGGCTCCACGCTGAAAGAAGCTTTTGAGCACAGTGTGAGGAGATATGGAAGAGGAAGTGGAGAGCTGCTGCAGGTTGGAGGTACACTTTCTTCTTTCCTCTTCTCAGTTTTCCAAAACAGCCATCCCTCCTGTTGGCCTTATTACACTGGAAGCCTTTTTGTAAGGATGGAATGTCCAGCTGGCCATCCATCCTTGCCCTGTGCCTCGCACATGCCAGCCAGCAGACGCTGTTTATCCCGTGCATGTTTACAGGAGCTGCTGCAGCACACAGGCCGTCGCCGTTCCCTTCAGCAGAGACAGCGTTCCCAACCTCCCCCGACCCGTAATGGCACCAGTTTAACACTGCAATTAACTAGAGGAAAACATAATTTAGTGCAGCTGTAACACAGAAATAGCTACAGCAAACTCCAGTTTTTAGTTCTCACCTGGCAGCCTAACTGAAATGCCAAACTGGATAGCTGTGCTGAATTTCAGTTTATCAGAATAATTCTGTGCAATTCTCAAATGATTGATGACAGCTTTAGAGTTTGTCCAAGTGGGCTATGGAATTGCTCCAGTGAATTTCTAAATATTTTATGGACAAACAGTTAATATTAAAAATCTACTCATATCTTTAATTGCAGCTGCCTATATGTTTATGCAGATGTGTATTAGGCTACAGCTATGTTTATTCCTGGTCTCTCTGTGATATAGTGCAGATTGTACTGTTTAGTTAGCAGAAGAGCTAAACTTCAAGGACAGGGGCTGGCTGATGCATTCCTTCCCTCTGTGCCTCTCCTCCACAGACCCCGACTATGTGATCCCTTTCACCACTAAGTTACCACGTTCTTAGGTACCTCTAAGGTAAAACAGGAGCAAGCTCTGCTTGCTGCCTCCTTGCAAAAAACCTTGCAGACAGCCAGTAGCTCTGGAAAGGGTTCAGGGTGAAGAGCCAGAGCAGGAAGAGCACTGGGATTGGAAGAGCCTCAGTGCTTTGAACAAGTTTAGTGGCTGGCTCATCTGCAGATTCTTGGCAATGCTGTTCTGGGGGCTTGGCTCTCCCCCGGCCTTGATCAAGGAAGGCTCACAATGAGAAATGTTGCTTCTCCTACAGTGAGGAGAAACTGCAGTGTACAGCCCTGGTCTGGTTTTCCTTTTTCAGGACAGTGCCTATTATCCAGAATAGCTACCAAGTTAGGCTGGCTGGCTGGCCTTAAAAAAAGTCATTTCAGCCAACAGGCCAGGGGAATGAGAGAGCATGTGACTACAGAAATAAGGGGAGGTATTTTTATCTTGCAGTATTCCAATCCCATGACTAGTAATTTCCTTCTGTGGAGTAGTGATGAGAACAGACAATCAGATAAGTAAATGAGGTGGGACAGTGTGTCAGCAATTCTTACTTCTCTTGAATGTTGCATAAAAGTTGAGTAGTGTGCAGAGAACAGAGGGCATTAACTGGTGTAATTCAGAATGATACAACTCCAGGTCACAGGAAGTAATGCAAAGAACCAGCTGAAGGTGAGGGAGAATGCTGCTTCTGGCCCTGTGTGTTCAACATGCACTGCACTAAGTGTCATTCCAATGTGTATTTTTGTAGGCATCCACGTGGTCTACGATCTCTCCAGAGCCCCAGGAAGCAGAGTTGTTAGCTTAGAAGTGCTTTGCACAGCCTGCCGGGTCCCAGCCTATGTCCCGCTCCAGATGGATGAAATATACAACGTGACTCTGCCATCCTATATGTTATTTGGAGGAGATGGCTACAGCATGCTGAAAGACAAAAATCTGGGATACAGTAAAGGTAAGGGGGACAGTCCAGGTAAGTATGGGCACTAATTGGGTAGCAGACAAAAAATTCCCAAAAGTTAAAAGGTCTTTCTACAGTACAAACCTCAGACTTTTTGCCTTTACTCAATGATTAAATTAGCTTCTAATCTGATCACTCTGGATTGCTAGATTTAGTTGTAGGCAGCAACTCCATTCTTTTTCAGTTAAACCACAAAAGTTTCAAAGAGAAACATTTGTATCAATTCAGCAGTGCTCAGCAAGCAGTTCTGAGATTGTGGTAAACCAGAAAATCAGCAAAGAACACGGAGAGTACACTTTATTATACATCTTAAGGAGAAGCAACCTTGCACTTGTACTCATTATTGAACAATGCATCAAAAAGAAAGGTGCCGTTTTCTTCAGGCCTTAAATTTCCACTGTATAGAAGTGTTTGGAAAGACAGAATCATCCCCTCTTCTATTAAAGGACATGCAGCTCATGCAAGCAACACAGGGACCCTCAAGAGTTCTGCAGGCCAGAGAGTGCAGGGTGCCACAGACACCACACCACAGAGGTAGAAAGGAAGTGTTTTATAATGCTGGCTTAAGGTCCTCTAAAGCTGCATGCAAAGTGTTAGAAATTCTGTGTTTGTACAGTTGTCATTGTCCATCTTTTAGGATGAAGGGAATCTTAAAAGAGATTTGAGATTAAAATCCATTATTTCTGAAAACAAAAGGGGTCTAGTGCTGTATTTTTTAAAAAATGTCTTGTAGGAGCTCATCTACATTTTTGCAGAACTTCAGTTTTGTATGTTCTGCTTGTGCATGGTGAAAGCATGTTTTTACCTCAAAAATTTTCCTTTTTGACTTTTGCTACAGACTAGTTTTTTGTTTCTACAGATGTTTCACTTTGAAATTGATTCTCACAGGTAGGACTGGTATTTTAAATCGAGTTCAACCTACAGCTTGAAATTTGGAGAGGCTGTAGTTTCCAGTAAATATCTGTGTTTGCAGAAGTAAATACACAGAGAAAAATCATTAGGAGTAATGAAAGGGAACAACCTGTAAACTTCTGGTAAAGTCTTTCAGTACAACAGAGGGGTAAAACTGTAATTATTGTTAAGATGGAGGGTTACACTTTAGGCTTGTAAGAGCTTGGACCAGAAGGGGCTTGTTGCATGGTTGGAAGCAGTGACTGAAAAGGGTCTCCCACTGTAGAAAACCTATATAAGACTTTGTGTGCACACAAGCAGTGTCCAGACTAGAAACTCCTCCTCAAAAAAGTAAAGTTAAATTTGAAAAAGTTTAAGTGATAGCTCTGCCAGGTCTACAGCCCTATACCCCAAACAGGTACCTCAATCTACCTGACTAGAAAATACCATTGTAACAAATTCAAAACCAAAAGCATTTGTTTGTAAAATACAAGTTGCTACCAAAAATTCTGGCTACAAACCACCACAGATGATGTGTGCTGATTCAGAATGGCAAACCATAGAATACAATTTGATTCTTAAGCTAAAACTGGCATTTATTAAAGTTCTTATATTTTGGTTAAGAGCCTCGCAGATGCAGAAAACACTTGTTTTGTTTGTTTGTTTCTTTAGGTGAACCTGATATTGAGGTTGTTTCCCGCTACCTCCAGAGAATGAAGAGAGTTTACCCAGCAGTTGAAGGTCGAATAAAATTTTCTTCTGGAAGCCTTATCGAAGCAAGTCTCACCCTGATCTCTGTATTGTTCACTGTAACAGTCTTGCACACTTGAATTTTTTGGAGCAATACAGGAGGAGAGATGATACTAATGAAGGGAAAAGAGAACTGTTCTCTTCTGTTACACCTTACAATGAATGAGCAGTGTCAGCAGGGAGCAGCCCCCTCCACTGCCTTTAACCTGCTGGTGCCACTGGAGCTCTGTGTGCAGGGCAAGGGGCAGAACCCACGTCTTCTCTTGGTCAGCATCAGCAGGTACCTGCAATTTGGCTCGATGTCTCAAGAAGCAAAGTTCCAGTGAATACTTACTGCTCAATCATAAAACAATCACAGACTGAAATGGGGTATTACAAATTGTCAAATTCTTTTTTAGCTGCTTTAGATAGTGAGTTAAGAACCTGATCCCAGTAATGCAAACAAGCTTCCAGAAATGGACTGATTATAGATTCCTTTCCTTTCTTTGATCTCCACTCAGGGTTAAGGTATTCAATCTAATATCTCTACTTTGCTTCCAGTCATATTTATCATACCTACACGAATGCCTGAAAGAGCTGGATTAAACTTGGTGCCATTAAAATCATGATGTCTATTTAATACACAATTTTAAAAAGTTTTTGTTTTACTTTTCAAAAAGAAACATCACACATTTATTTTCCATTAATAAAGGATGCAATAAAAACTTGATTTTTAACAATTTTAACAAATTCAGTATTATTCACTCTTAAATATGACCAGTTTGGGGACTATATGTAGAGTGAGAACACAATCTGTGACTATTTCATATAAATACGCTCAATTTTATACCTCTTTCAAAGAACAAAGCACAGGACTCCTGCCTGTTACTCTGTATAAGCAACATTTCAAGAAAATGTCAGATACAGGCATTGACTCCTGCAGCACTTTTGGCATCCTTGGGAAATAGTCAGGTAACGGGGCTTTTTACAGCATAACCTGGCTTTATGATAACTGTGATTATACCTCTTCTATGGAAAGGCTGTGTTTAAAAAAATAGTGGTAAGAGACAGGCTAATGAGCATGAAATCAGATTAAATGCTAAGTGTACATTGCTGATGCTTTATCAAGAAATGACTGCTTACAAATGAGGGCAAAATAATCATTATTTTTATAAGATCATTGGAAATTTTGACATCAACATGTTTCAGAGTTGTTTAATGCTGTTTTAAACTGATTGTCAGTGTTCTAAATAAATATGCTCTGTTTTTCTGGAAAGCTCATTACACTCTTTTTCAAAACTGAAGCTACTTGCCTCTTCCATTCACTGCACCTGCAGATTTCAAGGAGAAGGTGCATTAAGATAAACATTCAGGATGTTGAAATTTCAAGACCTCATCCCTTTCCACATCCATTCAAGGGTTGTGCAGGAAAAGGTGTGGATTACACAGCTGTATTGAGAAAGGGGTGATAGAACAGGGAGACAAAAAACAGCTGACACACTTGGAGTTAAGCCCTGGCACTGATGATTTGTCACTACTACTCCCGAAGTTGTTAATTTACAGAATGGTCTTCCCCTCAATCAACATAAAACCAGCATTGGAGAGGGCACTGATGGACAGAGCTGTACTTTCACATCAAGTTTTAGAGTTGCAACAACTCCTTTGGCAGAGCCAGAAAGGAGAGAAGTAACACTTTTACCTTCCTTTAACAAACAGAAGGGAAAGGTTTGCAATAGTAATACAGACAAGTAACATGAATTATACTGACAAAGAAAAGCAATGCTGTGTTAGATTGGGTTGTCTGTATAAAAGGAGAAAATGGGTGTTTGAAAAGAAAAATTGGGGAATGCTTAGTGAAGTATCTCTGTATTCTGAGAGTAAAACTTGTTAAAAATCCACGCATGAACACCCTTTTCAAAATCTCTTTTATAAAGGCTGGGCCAACAAATTAAGATTTACAGAGAAAAATCTTCCACACATTTTTATATGAATGAATTTTTATAAAATGCTGTGAACAGACTCACATCCTCCTTTCTAAGCCTGTAAAGAGGATGTCAGAAAACCCCCACAAAGCCAGATAAGAAACTGCAGAAAAATAAAGGCTAAGTCAAAAGTCAAAACCGCTTTTCACATCCGTTATTATTTTAAGAGGGCTTTAGATTTGAAAGTCAGGTATTAAAAACACTAAATTACAAATGTGATTTTCCATGCTAACAGAAGGATGAAGGCCAAAGATAGTTCTGAGATTATTTGTATGCAATAGATTCAATCATATACTTTTGTTAAAAAAAAAAAAAAAAGATTTGGTAAGACATATTTTAAAATAACTTAATGGGCGCATTCTACAACCTCTTCCGAACAATTTTTCTACATATCCTTTATGGAAGACATCGAGTAATGGCTCTTCTAGCACAGCATAATTTGGCTGATCGCCCAGCTGTCTTTTTTGATGTCATCCTATAATTTCATACACATAGAGATTGTGGTAAAATTAATTTGACTTTTACTGATAACAGCTAAAACAAATTTTAAATTAAAAGTACAGATATTTTACTTACTTGCAATTGGTATTAAATTTTTATGTCCTTATTGCATAAAGGTACTTTTTGAACTTAAATTTTATGTTATTTACAACAAAATATACAAGGCAATGTTAAAATGTTGCATGTCCATTACAACAGCGCACAGCAGATCCTATGTGGTGTCCACTCACATCCAGCTTGACACAGAGCTTGCTTCCTTTGGGCCCTGTTAAACAGGAAGAAGGGGAAATTTACTTACTAAGTTTGAAAACGCATATTTACATAGAAATGAGTGAACTGAGCTGCAATGATTAATGATATCTGAAAATATCAATTTGAAACCAGAGTTAAGAGAAAGGAAGGCTACTGGGTTTTAATACTATTTCTCAAAATAGGTGTTTCCTTCTTTCTCTAGAAGTTCTCACCTCCCCCATTCCTAACTGCTAAATACAGTTTTCTTAACACAGCATTTTTCTGCTCTGAAAATGGTACTTGAGAGATATTTTTTCAATTGGATTTCTTTCCTTCCCCTGCTAGGAATGCTTCTTCCTTTTCAGCTGTCCCTTTTCCTTGTATCCTGTCTGACAGACTCCCAAGGGACTGGCTGTACACTATCTTAGAGGAGTTTTTCAGCTCTTGGAGCTTGCTCACTTACACATGCTGCCATCAAACACAGCACACATCAAGTGATCCAGCGTATATCCGCACTGATACATGTGGCAGGAAATACTTTCAAGATACCAGTCTCAAGACTGGGAAGCAGACAGACATCCCCACTAAGGAAAATCTTCCCATTTCTCCCATCACTGGGAGCAGTGCTTGAAAAAAAACTTCTGGGATGCTCAGTTTCCCCTTTAAAAGCTGATTGACCTGAAATATTTTTCCATTCTTCACTGTAACTACAAAAATATTTGGGTATGAAGCAATTCAAAAAGTCTCTGCTTAACAAAGAGAACAGGCATTGGATAGCTAAGTAAGAATCAGTCATTACTTTTAAACTTCCCCACTGCAGTTGTCAAGAAACAATTCTCTTTCCAAGTGGCTTCACAATCTGTTTGCAGTGATTTTGGGAAAATGTTTATAGGGCTGTGGATGAAAACCACTGCCATCCCTCCACCCATGCCCTCTTCACCTTGCATTTCCCCTCTCAGTCCTGGTACACTGACAACGAGGTCCCACTGCCAAACATCACAGATGCAGCACGTTGTTCTGTATTGCTCTCAGTACATCCGAAATAAGGAAATAGCTCAAGTTCCCAGTTGAAGTATTTTTCTTCCTTTCCCCTACTGGAATCTGGGCTGGAGATTCCCTTGCTCTGTCCCCATCAGCTTCAGTCACAGAGGACAGGGGGAGCTCACCCCTCACCTATGCCATTTCACCAGGAGCAAAGGTGGCACTAGAGGTTCCTCCTCAGCATGTAGTTATGAAACACTGCAGAGCAGCCAGGTGGTGTCACGCTTACGCAGGAAAAAAGAATGGATTAAGAAGTAGAAAACATGATCTTGATTTATATTAATCTTCCCTTGATTTGTTTTTGAAGAAAAAATGTTTTACCCCATTATATATGCACAGTTATGAAATCACAACATGGTTGGGGTTGGAAGGTGCCTCCGCAGGTCACCTGGTCTAGATCCTCAAGGAGACCCACCTAGACATGCTCAGGACCATGTCCAGATAGCTTTTAAGTATCTCCAAGGATGAGCATTCCACAGCATTCCCGGGCAACCTGTGACAGCACTTGGTCACCCTCACAGTGAAAAAGTGTTTCTTGATGTTCAGAGGGAACCTCTGGTGTTTCAGTTTGTGCCTGTTGCCTCTGGTCCTGTNCCACCTAGACATGCTCAGGACCATGTCCAGATAGCTTTTAAGTATCTCCAAGGATGAGCATTCCACAGCATTCCCGGGCAACCTGTGACAGCACTTGGTCACCCTCACAGTGAAAAAGTGTTTCTTGATGTTCAGAGGGAACCTCTGGTGTTTCAGTTTGTGCCTGTTGCCTCTGGTCCTGTTAGTGGGCACCACTGGTTCTGTCCTCTTTCTACCATCCCCTCAGGTATTTACATACATCAGTAAGACACTCTGAGCTTTCTCTTCTCCAGGCTGAACAGTCCTGCTCTCTAGCCTCTTCTCATAGGAGATATGCTCCAGTTCCTTCATCATCCCTATGGCTCTCCACCAGATTAATTCCAGTATGTCCATGTCTCTCTTGTACTGGGGAGCCCAGACATGGACTCAGCACTTCAGGAGTGGCCTCCCCAATGCTGAGCAGAGGCAGCATCCCCTCCCTCGACCTGCTGGCAACACTGCTCCTATTGCAGCCCAGGATACCATCAGCCTTTTGTTCAACTTTGTGCCTTTACATCTGGCTGGCCCCCAGCCCATCCTGGCACCTGGGGCTGTTGTTCCCCAGGAAGAGCGTTTTGCACTTCCCTTTGTTGATGGTCACGAGGTTCCTGCAAGCCCATTGCTCCAGCTTGTTTAGGTCCCTTTGGAAGGCAGCATGGCCCCCTGGTGTATCAGCCACTCCTCCCAGTTTCGTGTCATTATCAGGCTTTTCACTCTGTCCCATCATCCAGATCATTAATGAAGATGTTAAACAAGACTGGAGCCACAACCGACCCCTTGGATAACTCCTCGTTACTGGCCTGCCTCCAACTAGATTTCATTCCATTGATCACCACCCTCTGGGCCTGACTGGTGCTTTAAAGACTATTTAAATGCCACTCATTTTTTCCCATAATCAGCTAAAGTAAGACCAGTGTTCCAATACATATATATAATTAGCTGCTGACATACAAAACCAGTTCAGCAGAGTAAAACAGCAGGGCTAAGTCAGGTCCCTTTTTCTGCACTCAAGTTCCCAGGCTACTTCCTCTTTCCCATGGTCAGCTGGGTCTTCTTTTGCCTGTTTTCAGCTGTCTGAGCACTGGCTTCAGGAGGGCAGCTACGGAGCTGAAGCACGAAGTAGGTCAGACTCATTGAGCCAGCCTCATTTCACTGAAAACAATGGAAGTGTCCTGGCTTGTTCCAGTATCTTGTATTTGTTTCTCTTTGCCATGCAAAACAAATCCCTGCTGGCACTCTGTAGTTCTCAGGCACAGGGGTCTTGCAATGAACATTTATTATTAATGAGGGTTTTTTTAAAATTTGTTTGGGGTTTTGTTTTTCTACTAGCTAACTAGCAAGTATCTCCTGCTTACCATGAAGACCAAACTGTAAAATTACTATGTAAAAATCTGTGAAGGTTTGATATGCATAATACAAATATCAGATGGGTCCCAAACCTAATGATATGCACTTATATTGCAATTTCTGTTGTGCAAATTCCTTCTTCCTTTATCTGGATAGCTGAAGTTAACATAGCAGTGACCAAATTAAAGGTAAGAAATCCTCCTGCCAGATATTATCAAAAAAATGCTGCAGCTTGACCTGAGCTTTGCATGCAGAATTCCCTTCCTAAACTGGGAATTGCATAAAATAGAGTGGAGACAAATCAATCAAAGAGAAAGGCACAGAGATCCCGACTGCTGGTTGGTCTGTCCAATTCGACTGAAGGCAGCTTGGACTTGCTGCATTGCCAAACAAATGGGCCTGTGCTGATTTGGAAAGAGGTAATTAACCAAAATGTGAGTAATCCAGAATTCAATTATTTCAGCATATTGGAAAATACAAATCTTCCCCAAAATTTAGAATTCGTATTAGTAATAGAGAACAACAGCAAAAATGCACCAGTGACCAGACTCAGTAGCAGCTTGAAGAATTCTGTAATTCTTGAACAGTTAGCACATACCTTACTCAGCTCTGGAAAGAGTTCTTGAATCCCGATGTCCAGCAGAACATAAGTTAACTAAAAGAAAATACAGAAAATTAAGAACACTCCAAGGCAAAACTACTGCTTTTTATTCTTAATTCTGAGTAACAGCCCACTCCTCTGCTATACCAAACATTCACTTCAGAAAATCCTGTGCCAAAAGGCAAGTTTGTCACATCGTGAGTTACCTGTTTGTTGAGCACTGGTTGCTGCAGCCCATCAAACAGAAGCCTGATGCCTTCGTATTTAGCCTCTTCCCCGATGCACTTGCCTATTAAATCTAGACCAAATTCCAAAAACAAACACACAAGTCATGAGGAAGCACTGCAAAGCAGCTTTATGATGCAGTTATAGAACTCCAGTAATTAACAAGAAAAAAACTGTTTCAATTAAAGAAAGATTCAAATTTTTTCTGTCGCCAGTGGTAAATGGAAAAACAAACACACTTTTGGGTTCATAATTTTCTACTCCCTCAAGGCTCCATACCTAAGTAATTACTACACTCCTTATAACATCAATGTATTGTTCTAATGGACTGTTTAATAAACCACAAGCCGATTTTTTAAAATTACTTAAAATTAAATAGGCTCCTCTTTCCTAGTTTATACAGTGCAAGGAGAGCTCAGATGCACCTTCCAGCTTAGAGATGTGCCTTTTTTAAACCAGTTTTCAGCTGGATAAAATACAAGCCATAGGAACATTCAAAAGATGAAGAATTATGGTATTAAGTACATGTGTAAAGATCTTGATTTCCATCACCATATCTTTATTAATCACTGTGCTACAATCTTAGCAACACATAAGTGACGAAACTGAACTGCTGGGTTTTTACACCTGGTATTCCACTCAACTCAAGTGTCAGCAGCCCAAGTATTATTTGATTTGGAAAGATCATGTGACTGTATTTGTGTTAAATATCTGCTTGAACAACTAACCACACTCATACAGGCAGCCATGGAATACAGAACCTGGAATGTATCTCATCATTTCTTCAAAAGTCTGCTTTGCTCGTTTCTGTTTATCCTGGAGCGAGCGAGGCTCGGTGTTCTCACAGAACACAGCATCTGCAGCAAAGACACATTGCAAAAAAAAAACATCTTTAGGCAGATACATACATCTGACACAGAAATATGTTTTGGATTGTGGCTTCAAAATTGAACTTCTTCTCTGTATTATATTGATTAGAAGGGAATTCTAGCCTTGTCAGATCATACTTTTTGCTTACATTAGTGCAATCAAATCCAGAATACCCCCCCTGTTTGAAGGATAATCATCTTTTCACAATTTGTTTCCATTCTTTTCAAAGTTTAAAGCATTATCTTCTAAGTTTGGATCAATTCTCTTTTAGGTTAGTTATGATCTCCTTACTCACAATTTCTCTTATGCTTTCAAAACTATAAGCAGTATTTACACCTTGTGCTAAAACACCATCTGTAACTGTCAAAAACTTCAAATTTACCTATGAATGAGAAAGCAAGAATTGCTATTCGTCAGAAATAACAGGTGGTCAGCTTTGGTTTTAGGCTCTGAAAGTCTTACTGCACTCCTTTTTTGCCTTTCACAAGCTTCATTTTTGGTTTGGTAAGGACAGAGCTGTCTTGACTCCAAAGTTTCAGCCAGATGCATTGTTTGGGTCAGACTGCAGTCAGGTAATACTCTACAGTTGTAAGGTAGTTTCAAAATTTTTTTAGTCTCTCACCCCTTCCCTTATTTGAAGATCAGGAACACTCAAGCCCTCTCAAGAGCCCACCACAACAAAGGGAACCAAAAACTTAACAATAAAAGACTGAGGTAGTACACAAGTGAAGTAACTTAAAGACTTCATTAAACACTTGTGTTGATACACTAAAACACCTTTATTCTGATTTTCTTGTTCTCTTTGCACACCTCATCAAATTATTATTCATAATACCTTTTTTTTTTTTTTGTAATCATCACTGACAGACAACATAGGTGACTCAACATCTTTCCACAACAAGCTCTGAAGTTAGTCCAGACCCACTTAATTTTTAATACTCCACTGGTGTTAGTCAAGCATTGCAAAGTTTAGCACTCAGAAATTACACAGAAGGGATTTCAAACACCAGACTAAAGCAGTATTTTTTCATCAAAGATGTAACTATTACTAACCTCTCAGCAGTGTTATCAGAGAAACCAACCGGTGCTCCTCAAATAGCTGTTCTAACTTGTTATGCAAGTAATAGTCTGTGTACAGTTCCAACGTATTTTTGAAGAGAATTCTTCCTCCCATCAAGAGATGATGCAGCCAGTCAGGAATGCGGAAAACTACCCTACCTGCAAAGTCACAGCAACATCTGTGAGTAGTAACATATATGAGGTTCTCCTAATACTCATGATAAAAGAATCATTTATCCAAAAGAGAAGGAAAAAAAGATTGCAAGCAAGAAAGTAATATTTTGGTTTTGTTAGTGCAGCACTGAAAATATCGGTATTCTCCACAGTGCTTACTGAACACTTCCCTTAGCTATTTCTATTAATTAACAATTCCAGTTCCCAGAGTCTACAAGCTACCCAGGTAGACCTGAGAAAAGGGATGGGACCTACTAACATATGTTTGTAAGAGGTGCAAAAGGAGGAGACATAACAAAGTAACTAACCAATGATGAATGATAAATGACAATTTACCATCACAATAAAGTCTAAGGAATGACCATGTTACTAAGTTGTATATTAGCCTGACAGTGCTGAGTTATACATGAGTGCTACAACAGAATTTCAATTCTTACCAAAGACTGTGAACTTTATATTTGGCATGAAGTATATGAATAATTAAGAGAAATCACTTCTTACCAACATACATTAAGTAGTCATAGACTCCTTCTACAGTCATCATTTCCATGAAGTAGTTCTGATTTTGTCGTCTTTCTGTATTCTCAGACCGGTTTGCATTATTCTTGAATAAATCATTAAAAAGCTAAAAACAGAAACATAAGACTGAAATAATTGCATTCAAAGGCAGAGGGATAGCCACCAGTTCTTGGGGTTGGTTTCTTTTTATAGAAGTAGCTTTCTTCCAGAGCTTTCAAAGAACTGATCAGGGGTGTTGATTTGTTTCATTGTTTCTGGTTTTGTTTTTTCAAATTCTTCACTTTCCAAAAAGAGAGCACATCACATGTTGCCAGCATACACAACAACGAAAACACCTGGGTTCAGAACAAATCAGCACTGAGACCTTAATTCATGAGCCTTTTTGCTCCCGCTACCTTCTTCCAACCTAAACAATTGTATGATTGCATGCACCCAGACTTTTATCACAGGCTCAGATTTCCTTGATGCACCCTGTTCTGAAAATGAGGGGCTAAAAGGATACAGAGTTTGTCTGCCTTAAATCACAAGGGAAGCCTATAACATTAAAATATTCCTAAAAGCTCCTGTTGGTTTCCACTTTGAAAGAAATACAATGGTTTCTGGACAAAATATACAAGTTTTTTACATAGAGAAATACCTTTTTCCGCTGCCAGCTTAATTATTTATAGTAAAAACTTCATGACTCTTTGTAAGTTACTAACATTTGGGTTTCTTTCCATTTATCAATTATATTCCTTTAGCCTTCTATTTTCCTGTCATCACTTTCGTCCCTCATTCCTCTATTTCCTTGCCATTGGTTCTTTCTGAGAAGATACCCCAATTCTTTCAAAACCCCAAGAGGCTCTTCCCCAGAAAAGGTGTCCCACGCCACCTAGGCAGTAGTCCTTGCCTCCCCTGCCCCCTAGTCTGTGAATCCCAGCAGAAGGAGAGGAAGAAGTCTCTAAATCCTGATGCTCTCCATGTTTAATACCTAGCAATCCCCACTAACAGTTTATTTTAAATTAACTTACCCCAAAATAGTCAATCTAGATATAAAATAGGATTTATACAAAATACTCTGTATTATGAAAAGAAAGTTCAAAAGTTTATGCCAAGGTTCTAAAAAAAGTCCTAGAACTAGAAGCAAATGGAACATAATCATAGAATTGCCTAGGCTGAAATGATTACCACTCACAGAAGGTTCTTTTTTACCACTCCCAAATTAAAATTAGTTCCAAGGAACAGGAAGTAATTTGCTTATATGTGGTTCACTTTCTGTACAGCAATTCTCCCCAAAATAAATAAAGCCGTAAGACATGCAAATCACAACAATCTCTGTATCATGCAAGTCTCTAAACAGAATGCTTTGCACTCTTAGGAAAAATTACATCAGTACATCTGGCAAGAGTCAGGTTTTTGACCTGTACTCCTTCAGGCCTTCTCTTTTGTTAAGTGCTGAGCTGCTGGTATTACCTTCACAAGATTTGCTCAAACTAAACAACAGCAAGTTATTACATAAATTACATGAAAGGGCAAATATGGTTAATGCACTGGTGGATGACTGGTACCCAGGAATGTAACAAACCTAAAAAGAACACATAATTATTCACACCTACTGTATGGAAGCGTCCCTGGTATGTTGTTTAAAAAACCTGGTATAAACTGAAGTCTACATCCTCCTTAATACTGAAACCAGAACAGCAGAAAAACCTTAGCTGTAGTGTTGCAACTTAAACAAGAGGCTCCTTTATTTTTTAGGTACACCCCATGACCTGACAAAGGTGATATATACTGAGCCAACTCAAAGCAGCCCATTGTCCAATGTAGACATAGGTTCAGAGGAGCGTCTGGAGGTCAAACTAAATCATTAGCAGCAATCTGGTAGGTAACCTATAAAAAAAATCAAACATTAAGGTCTTCTTAGGGTAAAATGTTTTGATTTTTTACTTTCACCCCAAACCAGAAGCAGTGTCTTCTGAATGCTGTCTGTACCTCCATAGAAGGATAATGTGTGTTGCACCTTAAATAGTAGTGGTTCCTCGATCAGAGTCACACTTTGAAAGCATTTCAGAATGCAATCCACAATGCACTGCAGCAGCCATAATACAAAGTGGCATTACACCTCTACTTCCATGTTTTACACTTTCCAGAATCTTGATGTGGAAGAAAACCAAGTGAAAACACACAATTGGTTATCTAGCACAGAAACTGAGATTATACTCACAATTCAGATACGCACAGGATTTTGTTTTAGATGTTTCTGTGCATGTTAGTATTTGAGATTAACAACACAACCCTCAATGCTATCATTATTTGTATCTTTAAGATTAAACAGTAATTATGATTCTAACCATGAAATATTCTTAAAAGGCCTACAATAAGGAAATTCCATTAATTAGTATTGATTAGCAATAGGAGTCAAGCTCTTGAAGTCAGTGAAAGACAAAAGGCCTGTATTAAGAAAAAGACCAAAGTAATCCCTTGTACAACAGGCTTTGCTTGGGAAAAGCAAGCAAAGGAAGCATGAATGCTCGCATAAAGTGCCTCACAGAAAAAAAAAGTTACTCAATGGTGAGTGCATATGCAAACATACACCAAATACATTCCAGCACAGGTGTGAACTGTACAAAAGCAATACCATGACTATGAACAATATCTATAGCCAGAGGCAAAACCCTGTTCTTCCTGCTCATCTAAAAAGTACAGAGGACTATACCAAAATGGTAAGAAGATTGTAGGCAGTGTCTGAATCACGTCAGTGTAAGCGACCACGTCTTCCTCCAAGTAGCTACTCAAAAACATGTATTATACTGCTGGTGTTCCAAAAGCAGCTTTTATTGCTGTTGGCAAGCCATCACATGCCAGCAGAACAATGCCTTTATTGGCATATTTTGCAAAGTCTGCATCAGCTGAGAAGTCCTGACCTATTAGAGCAAGTCTGACAAAAGTATGTTCAGAAGATGATCAAGCTGCTTACAGACCTTGAGAACAGAAACATGGGCAGAAATCCTGCTAGTGCCCCTAGTGAGGGCGGGAAGCAAAGGTTTTTGTTCACTTGATTTTTTTTTAACCAGGCAGTTTGGTAACTCTTAATCTAATGGATCTGATACAGGATGAAATCCAATTGCTCCTGGTTATACTGGGGCTGACTACCCACATTCACTGTATATTTTTAACTAGAAGTCCTTCCACCAATATTTAAAACACACAAACATACACACGCACCAGGCACATTCAAAAGGAAGGAGCAGGCAGAAGATCTGTCAGAGCATTAGGCACATTTCTGACTGGGCCTGCCCGGACAGAGCTTCAGGCATTTCTTATTCAGCCTGCTGAGAAGAGGGAGCCTGTGTGTGCCCTACTCATGGCAGTACAAGCACCGGAAAACGTGCATTGTAATCTCAGCAGAGTCCAACATGTCGAAACTGAAATAAACATATCTATGTCAGAAAAGATACACAAGAACACTGCAGCAATACAAGCATAAGATGGAAATTGACTACCATTTACCAAAAAATTGAAGAGGTCTCTTGCTATGAGATAACATGCTCTTCTCACAGATGAGCACTCAGGAAGTGCTAAGTTTCTGTCTCTTTGGCTGCCTGCCAGATCTCCACACCAACTCCATACAGGTAACTCACAGTCCTGGTACAGACCTTTGGCACTCACCTTCATCATCAGGAGTGAGGTGCCTGGCTATTGCACAGCACTTACAGCACAGAATCACAGAACGGCCTGGGTTGGAAGGGACCTCAAAGAACATCTAGTCCCAACCCCGTGCCATGGGCAGGGACACCTTTCACTAGACCAGGCTGCTCAGAGCTCCATCCAATCTGGCATTAAATACTTCCAGGGATGAGGAATCCACAGCCTCTCTGGGTAACCTGTTCCAGCACCTCACCACCCTTAACAGTTACACATTTTTTCCTAATATCTAATCTAAACTTACTCTCAGTTCCATTTCTCCTTGTCTGGTCACTAAACGCTCTTGTAAAAGTCCTGCTCCATTCTTTCTTGAAGGCTTCCCTCAGGAGTTGGAAGGCTGCACATCTGCACAAAGATGTCATGTCTCACAACAGAAGTGAAAGTGCAGAACTGAACAGCTCAAGTCTATGTCACACGTATGTGGGGAGTAGGGAAATATGTTATTCCAGTCTACCTTTGGTCTGGCCTTTGGACTGAACACCCTCAGTGCTGCATTCCTAGACAGTATTTCCCAGCTTGGCTTCATCTGAAATAATTTTAGTTAATGAGTTCTAAGACAGCTCCCTAGTATGAGAGAAAGTGTATGATCAGTTTTCCCCACTTCTGCAAAATGGGAAAGGAACATGACTTATTGTACCTTCTTGTTATTTTCAGAAGTGGGACTCAAAATGGTAAGTTCGGGCCTGCTTGGTTTAGGCTTGGGAGATTCACAGGAGTTGATAAAATTCATGATGAATGGCTCCAAATGCTGACCTTTCTGAAAAAAAGATATGAGTGACCTGTCACTTGCATAATTATAGGAAAATGAAAACAAAAACAAAAAAAGAATTTTCGAAGTTTTGATTAGCCTGTAATTTAGTAATCTCGTAAAATTAGCTAATGAAGTTAAGATATCGGCAACCTGAAAAACTTACCTCTTTCATCAGCTTTCCTGGAACAGATTTTATGATTTTACCTACAATTAGAAACAAACAAACAAAAACTTTGTTATCACTATCTGATTTGAAAGACATTTTGCTCTGCTAGATTTTATGTACTCATTGTCTAGTAGTTATTTGAAAACACAATAGTTTTTAAAGATCTGTTTCGCTTTTTATTTGGCACAAAACCCTATAGAAAGTTACTTAAAAATACACAGATTATTATCTGAATACTTAAAAAAAACCCCACAATAAAGTACTACAGATCTACCTTTCAACTCTTCTAGAGCTTAACCATAAATAGCTCTAGCACTGTAATAGCAGTACTGCTACAACAACTGTACAGGCAAAATTCCCTGTATTTAACTTAGTCATAGAATCATAAACACTTATCACAGAATAAATCAAGATAACTCAAGTTCTCCTCTTTCTGTGGAAAAATCAGCAAATCTGGAGAGTTTCTAGGGGGAACCAGCCTCAAAAACCCTGATGAGTAGAATTTTCTAAACTGGACAGATTACAACTGTGGCCTTAAAGATCAGCTCTTGTGTCCTGATAAGGCTATCAGGATATGGCACACTAACTTCAAATGCTGAAAAATGAAAGTGTCTAGGAGTAGTTTTATTTTAAGCACTACAATTATAGTTATATTTTTCTTACCTACATGTCATGAAATTTTGAATTTACATCAGAAAGTATGCACAATGATCAAATGACAGTAATAAAAACTCTCATCCTCACAAAAAGTCCTGCTGAAATGCCAAGACTTGTTATAATGCTTATAATGGAAGTGAAGCACAGTCTCAGACAGGAAATGCATTACAGTAAACATCATAATTATAATCTTTTTTTTAAGGGTATGGTTGGATCTAGAAGGAAGATCTGAAACAAAACCAAAACCTTTTGACTGGAGGCTGAGAACAGAAGTCTCATTCAACAACTCATAAAGCAGACTAGGAGAAGGGCTGCCTCAGCAGGACCACACGGTGACCAGGAGCTGCAGAAATGCAGCAGTGCAGTTCAGACATTTGTGGTTTTCTGGGACCACAAACACAAGTGGCACAAGACATGAAGACAGAATGGCCATGAGGTTGACCTGACCAGCTCAGGCCCACTATTCTGAGACAGCTGCATTGCAGCCAAGTCACACCACAGTTGACTTTTTTGATATATTATGAACTACAGTCATTAGACATTAGAACTTCTCAACTTCTCAATTCCCCTTTGACCTGCCTGTATCACACACACTGATGCCTCAGATTCCACTAAGTAACTCATGTTAGAAAAGATCTTAACACCAACTAATACTAGAAATATCAAATATTGTAGTTTTCAGAAAAAATAAGGGGATTTTAATCAATTAAAATCCAAACGTAGTTTTATATTATAATTGTTTATGCCATCCCATCTGCAAACAATGACAGATGCACGCAGATTTGACTTGTGACAATACTATAAATTTTCTCAAACTATGAAATTTATTAAGAGAAATCTCATCATCTTGCTTGCTGAACTATAATTTTAAGGGCTATGAAGGAGCAGAGTTCTTATTTCCTACATCCACAAGAGATATCTATGCATTACTACCGTCATTCACAGAATCACAGAATTCAATCACAGCATCCACAGCATTACTATTTGTCAGCATAAACAAGTAGCATATTACATACCAAGATTCACATCAGGCAACATTTTATCAAGAAACTGAGTCTCCCCTCCATTAGGGGATAGGAAGTCTGCTAAAAGCTGGCTGTTACTTAGTTCTGGATGTTGCAGAAGTTTCTTTGAGACAGAAGGAACAAAAGAAGTATAAGTACTTAAAAACTAATGTTTAAAAAACAGTTGCTGTATAGCAAAAAGATATTCAAAGAGCATTACACTGCCACAGATATTGTCATTTGCAAGAGATTTCTGTTCACAGTCATGTGAAACTTTAACATTGCCCACTTGAATCCTTTCTCTAACTATAAAGTTACTTGGAAACAAACAAACAATAAAACCCCAGATATTCTTTTATTAGTTTTGTATCATTAGTTTTAGAATATTCTTTGCTCCAAATATTTGTTTGATACCTGCAGATATTCCTGAAACTCCTCTCTCTTGGATTTTAAGAACTCATAGTTCTTGGGGCCAATGATTCTCTTCGAGGGGAGCTGAGCATCAGGAAATGTACCTAATAAAGATATCAAGGAGATTAAATTATTCTTGTAATGCAGTAAACACTGATTTTATTATTTTATATTTCACCTAAGTAATGAATGATAATCACAGCAGAGGAAAAATGGCTTTCCAAATGGTGGAGAACATACCATGAAATTCCGTAAGCTTTGATTCGAGTACGTAAAATTCAAGATACCTCCTGTAGACAGACCAGTGTTCAGGTTCATGTCCAACTGGAGAAAAAAAAAAGTTAAAAATAAACCAGGTTTTATGCCACCTGAGAGACAAAATAGCAACAGCAGAGATATGCTAGATTATATAAGAAAACATCAATGACATTAGCCCCCAACTGTGGTGACATAAACTTTACAGTACTTTTAGTGTTACTGTAAAATGCATAACTGGTAGACAGATACAGTACTACCAAGGAAATTATCACCTCATTTATGGGATCCCTACAATCAAAACAACAGACGGCTCCATAACTTCGACATTTATGATGGCTGGCTACATGAGATCTATTTTCCAACTTTTGACCAAATGATTCACAGAAATAGTACTTGTTGAATGTAGTCCTCTGCACCACCACCTTGAATGCTGATCATTCTTAATCCTATCACTAAAGATATCACTAAATGCTCGTTAAATACTGTCTTCTCACTGTGGAAGTATTACTCTCACTAACACAAATCCATGCAGACTTAGGATGATGCTGTTTTCCCCCACTCCATATGGATGTATTGCTACCTAGACACTGATAAACTAACTGCAAGCATATGATGGTTCCTAATTAGCAAAACATTTTCATTTCCTAAGAACTAATTTTAAGGTTATAAAAAAACTTATTTGTTGTTCATTACTCCAAAGTTCAGAGTGGGTGAAAAAAAATTTGCCAGGTGTTTATTAATATGAATTTTAAGGTAAGTATTTTTGGAAAGAGAACATTTCAAACTTTGGCATAAAGTCTAAATAGAATTGATTCATACTGAGGAGTCAATTCTCAACTTGCAAATGCTAAATGTGATCACTTATCTCTTAAACTCATTTCCTCAGAGTTTTCAAGCCATTATTTCGAAATCAGAAGAATGCATATACAAAACACACTGCAAGAGCTATCAGAACACAGTACATCA
This sequence comes from Daphoenositta chrysoptera, assembly GCA_013397915.1. NCBI lineage: Eukaryota > Metazoa > Chordata > Aves > Passeriformes > Daphoenositta > Daphoenositta chrysoptera. The sequence goes on from VZRO01007151.1 coordinate 602,704, forward strand.
GAATATTCTGGGTTCACTTACAAATGACACTTTATTTATCTGCAACATTGCATACCTGCCCTTCTATCATTTCTCTCTACATCAATGCAGAATACAGGAAATCTCTCCTTTCTGTCTTTTCTTTCCAAGGAAGGATCATCAAAAAAATCTACATATGGGATGCTGATTTTCCACGCCGCAAGGTTGCGGGGTGTATTTGGGGTGGTAACAGCCTCCTCAGGAGAATCATCTTCCATCACCATAACACCTTCTTCAATCTGTAAGGATTCAAACAGAGATCTCCAGTTCTGTTTTAAGTGGTACAGTCTATCTCTGCTTCTACCCAACTCCCTCCTCCTCGCTTTTTCAAATTTTCCATTTGTCCCCCAACTGTGCTTCAGGTAACAATGTCCCATGCAGTAAATTCTACCATTGGCTCTATTCATGGCTGTTTAGCATGGAAGAAAAGCATTAACTGAGGGAGACACCCAAGACAAATGAGAAAGGACTATTGGCTCCTGATCTACAGAGAAAATGCTGCATCACAGATCAACTCGACAGCAATTTCTCCACCACATTATTTATGGTTTTAAAGTCTTGTGGCAGGCTGCAGATGAAGAGCCATGCATGCAGTCCTATGCATGCCTTACTACCCAGAATTAGAGAACAAGTCATTGCTTACAAAAATATCTGACACTGCTACTTTTGGTACTTCTCCATACTAAAGCAATAAGCTCAGAAGCACACAAACTGGGGATGTGACCTTGGCTCGTGAATGAATACAAGGAAGATAAGGAAACTTAATCAGAAGCCAGCACATGAAAACTGTGCAGTGAAGACAGTAGAAATGTAACATTTTTAAATGAACGAAGGAGAAAAAAAATCCAAGCTCAACAAAGATTTCTAGTAAAATTTAATGGTTTTACTCACAAAGTCATCTTCTCCTTCATTTAAGTTATAGTTAGGCAACATAGCTCCTTCCATTGCAGAACTCTTGAATACACCTTTTATTTTGTTCCCTATTTTGCTGATGCCAAATGATTCTCCTCTCTTCTGTGTGGTCCTAGGATTACAAAAGCCACAGTTCACAACACAAGGCACGTTATTACACAGCTGCTCATTTAGGCCGTTGCACACCATGTGCAGATAAGAGAAACAACTCTATAAACAGGTAGCCAATATATTTACTGTTCCACTTAATTAAAATTCATTTATGGTAAATCTGTTCTCTGATCAATCAGCAAAACTTCTTGATTACACTTTTAAGAGACACGGGATTCCCATACGCTTAGCCACGAGTAAACTCTCACAATAGTATCCTAGTAATTCACGACACAGAATAAACAATTAGCTAGGTAAAACAACTTTGTTTAGACAGCAGAAACTGTGGTATTGCTACAGGCATGCACATCAAGTAGGTCATTAACTTTGTCCTTTTCCATGTACTCGTATTTCAATATTTATCCTTCTGCCAAGTGTAGATGCATTTGTTTAAAGGAATTTTACAAGCACGTATCATTCAAGATAAATCTCAGTTTTTAAGCAGAAAAGATAGAAAAAAGGAATGTGCAAGGAGCAAGACTGAGCATGAGAGAAAACAGATGCAACGGAAGAATCTTGGCTTGAAGAGCCAGTCCAACTAAAAGATTAAGAGTTTTTAAAGTCTTGCCACTTATGACAAAATGTCCAAAAACCCACAAACCAGGTAAGGCAAAAAAAAGATACTTGGGCAGCAAGCACACTCCTTACTGAGAGAACAGATTTTTTTATGCCCTCACACAAGTCCTGACACTGACGATTATTTCTTGCATAGAAATGCTAGTAATTCTGGAAAGATAAATGGTTCTGTTGAAATCAGCCTGAGGTTACTTATGGTGATTCAATATATACAGATGAGAGACAAGTTAAAAATCAATACAGTGAACTGCAGAATCAAACATTCAAAACAAATCTATAGACTGATATTACACAAACAATTAGTACTTTAGAGGACAAAGAAAATTCTGTTTCTTTTTCCTTTAAAACAAGGAACTATTGACTACTGGAAGGGAGTACAAAGAGAACAGCAGCAATCAGCAGGTAAAGCACTTTCATCATCCATAAAACCATGCAGACAACATCAATTGCTGACTCCAAACATGCATCTGCATGTTACTAGTAAGCTTCCTCTTTATAATTTTACACAGACTGTGTCCATGACTAAAGTTGCGTAAATAACCTACTGTTTTTCCAAATCTTTTGCTTCTTCTATCTCATATAATCATCAACTCCAAAGCAGGCTGGCACCATCTATCCTAATTATCTCTTCTATGCTTTGCTGCTTGCAGTTTTAATCCATATTTGAACAATTTTACTCCATTCTTGAACAACTTCTACTAGATGTTATTGTGCTGAACTGAGCTGTTTCACATTGGGGACCTACCTGAATCTTGTACAAGTGCTTCAGCACTGGGCTAGAAAACACAAACCTTGATCAAACAAAACTAGTTTTTCTGGAAAAATATTTCAGACTGAAATATTCTGGCTAATATTTCAGACCTCTGGCTTGATCTCGAAGAAGTTTTCATCATTCCTGTGAAAACTTGTGCAGTTCTCAAGAGTTTGAGAAAAAACTTTGATTTGCACAAGGTCAGTGATTTGATAGGAGGACTCCAGTCTCAAAGCAGTTCTTTCCCACACTGGTCATGCTCCAGGTGAAGGCAGGATCCACCTGTGCCTGGACTGAGCTGTATGGAGCCAGAACTCAACCTGACAGATAGGAACCAACTCTTCCAGCCCCAGTGCAGAGCCCAAAGATTATACCAAGTGAATAAAAAGCAATCACTGAACCGGACAAGTACAAAGTGACAAACTACAATGGGAGTCTGTGCACAGGAAGAGACAAATTCAGAACAAATATTGGTGAATGAGAGGGTACACAAACATTCTCCACAATATATGGAGAGAACATAGGACTGGTTTGGCAAAAATCCTTGAGCACAAATCACATTAGATGGGCATGGAAAAGAAATCTGTGGATGTTAGCAGAGACGGATGGACAGACAACAGGATGACTTGACATTTCAAAGAAATGGAGCAATAAGAAAATATATACAAAAAAGAAAAGGTATCGGGATGAAAATCTCATAGATTCACTGGCTAAGCAGAAAAGAAGAAAGACCTTGAGGCTGGGTAGAAGGAAAGAGATGGGACTAGGATAGGGGCAGGTTCAAGACATGAAGGACCAAAGATGACAGGAGGTAGCCAGTTAAAACAGAGACTAGATTTTTTTAAAGACCTGTCAACTCTGCTACTGTCAACAAATATATAAATGTCCAAAACTCATTGAAAAAATATCCCACTCCCTCTAGTGCTAATCCATATAATAGCATTATTAGACTATCATTCTATAGCTGCTTTCCCAGCAGGGCCCTCCGTGGAGGGCCTCTGTGTAGACTGTGTGGAGAGTCTACAGGCTCCAACATTCCTGAAGAATGATGTGACAACAAGAGGTTGGAACACTTCTTCTCAAACCTTGCAAAAGTAACACATACCTAACATTAAAAAATTACAATTATTGTTCAATCTATAACAGGGAATTGCAGACTGAAGACAGCAGTAGTCCACTGTGCACTGTGGCATTCTTTAATCATGGATGGTTGCACAATCATTTTCCCAGAGGATGCCTGCCTCATTCAGTGCACTGAACAGATCTTGGCAGGAGATGAGCCAGGACTATGCAGCTGAAGAATGATGCTGTGAGCCTCTCTGGGTCAAGAAGAACCAGAGCAGTTGTATGTATCAGACAAGCTAGATACTAACATGCATGTGAAGTCAGAGTACCACTTCCTTCGGCTGACTAAAATCCCTACACACAGTTAGGAGAAATGCTGAGCACATATTGCTGCAGTTGAAAATCAATGAGCTGTGTTTGTATCTCAAGAACTCCTTATTGCTCAACAGTCAAGCAAGTTATAGCTCAACATGCTGAACTGGCACATAAAATATAATAGCATCTAACTGCCTTGTTTCTTAACCAGCAAAATTAAGTTGAAAAATTTCCCCTCAAGACTAGTATGAGCAATCTATTTCATACCGATGCTCTGACAAATTCGAAAGAAAAGTCCATAAAGAAAAGATTTTTTTCTGAGTTTGGATACCATGTACTTAAAGAGGCATGAATAATGAGAAAACAAACCACTGAACAGCTACTAAGGCATCAGTGAGTGGTCACATAGCACCTACAGCAAATTATAAAAAATAGCGTATGTTGTCATCAAACCTGCAACAGTCGCAATAGAAGCTGCAGAGAAACTAATTTGGGCAATTGCTGGGTTTGAGTACTTAAAAACCAAAGAATGGTTATATCTGCATGTGATGGAAAACAATTATCACCCTGGATACAGCTTGCAAGACAAAACAAGCACATAATTGGATAATACCTCTAAGAGGATATGGAAATACGACACGGAGTAAAGGAAATTTTGGAGCAGCTAGCAGTCACAAGTCAAAAAAAAAGTTTGAAGCTCTGCACATGTATTTCAAAACAAATGACAATAGACACACTGTTAACAGCAAACAATGTTAATGTACAGCAAACAAAGTTAATGTGATGCAAACACGTGAAATTAGTAATTAAGCAATTTCTAAACACCTGTGAAGAGGACATGGGGAATAAAGCTTTTCATGAGGACAAATGCACCTCAGTCCAGGGAAGACATTCATGTCTTTTACAAATAAAATGAACAGTTAATTACTGTTATAAAGGCTGTGTGATGAAGTCATGAGAGATGCAGCATAACTAACACACAACATTTATTGAGTGTTAGATAGACTTACCGTAAGTCATCCAAACTCAGGCTACTTCTGCAACAACAGGCAAATAAATTACCTCAGAGCCCAGCAGAAAACAAAAATAAAACAAAACCAAAAAAACAAAAGAACCCAAACCAAACCAACTTTGATACACCTATCCCAACAAAATCAAATAGGCTTTGACCACCACCATGGATTAAGAAAAGAGGTGGAACAATTAGAAGTTTCTGACCTAGAATCCAAAGAAGGTGAAATGTGAACAGTATCTGCTTATCTTACCATCACAAGCTTGCCCTTTGAATTTAAAGCATCAGTTATTGAAACTTTCAGGAGATTCAGCACAAGCAACCACCAATTAATGGAGAACAACTTTCATTCTTCGAATTACCTGTACTGTCAAACAGGCAGCTAACTTATCCTATTACCTATGTTCAGAAGTCATGTAGGAATCTAGTTAATTTGGCCAATACAATGAAAAGGCCGTGGATATAATAATACACACCCTCTCCCCCTCTGTATTAGTATAGTATATACATATATAATACAGTATAGCATCTGTATTAGGTATAGTAAAGGCCACTATTTAAAATTAAAGTAACTTTTAAAAATTTTTATTTCACAGATTTTAGGAACTGTCATGTATTTTTTACATTCTACATAACCTGGTAAATAGAACCAATGCCTCAGACATCAACCCAGTAATTCCAATCGAGATGTTTAAATTAATTAACTATAAACACTGTCACCACACACAGGATTTTAATTCATGGCAGCTACTGAATTATGGACAAACTGATAAGGGACAAAAATATATTAAAATTTTAGATTTTGTTTTACATAAGGGTCTGATTGTAAGACATCTTACACTGTCTTTGGCTGTGTTAACTGTGAAACTGAAACTATAACCTGTCAGGTTAGAAATGATGGTGACTATTACATTGCATAGACCTTTTCACAGACTTAATTCCATGTGTTTTACTCCTAACCACACCCCTGAAATTGCTAGTATCTTTTCTGGGGTTCTTTGGCTTGAAAAATGCTTTAATTTCACTGCTATCCCAATATGAGAAACCAGGATGTGTTTAATTTGATTTGTGGTTATGGTATGTAGAAAATCAAGATAGATACACAGCAATCCAGAAATCTTGGAATTTATACTACATAACAGCTTTTCTTTTTTTGTTAGGCTTCCAACACACACTACATTTAAGTAATGTGTTAATTTATTATAAACAGATAAATGTGAGAGAGGGAGAGGGAATTCTGTTGTCTCTTCCATGCTACCCAAATTAAGTTGACAGAACTGGAACTCGGAACATCAGTTATCATTGGCCACACACATTAAACGTTAGGTAGAAAACATCAGTTACAGAGTTAAAACTGATGTCAACCACAGTTAGTTATCAAGTTGTCAGAATACCCTCAATGTGACTTCTTTACACTCCAGAAACCCTTGACACTGCCCACCTATTGCCTTAGCAGTTTTCATAGCACATTATTTGTCCTGTCTGCAAAAAGCTATGATGGTTCTGTACAGTTTAAATAAGTCATTCAAACCAAAAATTACAGGTTACAGATAGTCACTTCTTCTTATCTTCCCACCTATATTTTCTAGAAACTGTAATTTTCTTCTCTTGCAGTAAGGGAAATGTTTCAACACATTACCCCCATGCACATTCCGCAGGGATTTCATACCTACTCCTTGATCTGATTTTTTAACCAGCAGTACCTTTGCAATACGCACACAGTACCCATAGCAAAGCACATCCAAAATATGGGAGACAAAACTCATCTCTTTGCATATAATTACTTTCAAGTGAAACTAGTGCTAGAATAAAAGAAGGCAGGACAAAGTATGGAAGAACATCTGGAATAATTCCATTAGGTAATAACACTGTTTTTTCCCCGCCCCCTTGGCAGTGACTGTACATAATTCTGCAGAGGGAAATTCCAAAGCAACAGGCAAACTACTTGCAGATAGGACCTCTATTTCATGGAAATAATCACTGAGGCACCGCTTCTGGAACACACAGTATCTCATACTGTAAATCAGCATATATACTGAGGGCATTCAAATTCTAAAATGTAAACCAGATACATCCATGCTATGGATGCTGTTTCACAATATGCTGCAACAGCCCCCGAACAAAATTTGTTTATCTTGTAGCCAGAGATGCATTTCAAAAACTCCAGGTAGAAATGGCCTGTAATTTCCCCCTTTCTGTTTCTAAAAGCAAAGCACCAAGGAGGTGACCAACATGTTTTCATACTTTAACTAAATTTAAGAGTGTACAACAGAATACTTCCAACCCTTGACATGAATAATTTAGGGGAAGAAACCAGAAGGCAGATTTAAAGGTCTGGGTGAAACCCTGTAGCCATCTTCAACAGAAGCTGAAGTGTGTTTAAGGTCACCCTTCCCAGTGGAGTACCACGTAGGAAAGGAATGCAGTTTGGACTAGCTGCCTTCATTCCATGCCGCTTTGTTAAGAAGCAGAAGCTTGCCAGCACCACTGTGAGACACCACTACACCAAAGCTCCAGTCCTGGACCTACAAAAACTGTAAAGACTACACAAAAGATGTCACCAATGGAGAACAATAATAAAGAGAACAATCATGCCATTTCTGAAGAACAGGAGAGGGGAAAAAAGGTATATGCCAGTAATACAAATCCCACAGTAGGCTGAGAAACAAGAATTTGCTGTCAGGCGTAACTCTTAATGAAAGCAGAAAAGGTTAAATGAAGCACTGTTGCTCCTCTAGAAGAGGACATGCATTAGCATTTTCCACAGTACCGTGGATCTTATTTCATACCAAGAAAGAAAGCCTATCCAAATTAAAGATTGTCTCACTGAAGTTTTCCTTCTTTTGGGTAGGCCATAAGAGAAATTCAGTTGGGCTAGTCCACGACTGTTGGAGCCATCCAACATAATGTGAAACACAAGAAATGGTGAGACCTCAAGGTTTAACAACCCAACCCAAGCCCACAGTGGAAGATCACCCATCCCCACCACAGGAGAGGCTCTTCTCCTCCACAGGCTGTCAGGAGGCTGAAGGTGGCCTCTAAGTATATGGCCCAAGCCTAGAAACAAAGCTACATTTCTGCAATGGAGTTGGGAGCAGAAAACACATTTGATCTAGGAGACGTGGCAAATCCTCCTTGTCACAGTAAGAGGAGATTCCCATCGAATCTTAGACATAGGGTAGACTGTACCTATCCATGTAACATCTGAAATCCAAGAACACACAGCTTGGCACCACTAAAATGGTATTATATATACACAGTCAATTAAATCACCACTTTTTTTTCACGTTCTCTAATTCTCACTGCACGATTTTTTTTCCTTCCCTCTTCTCAAATATTGAGATCTAAATCACATTTTAAATTCTTTAGTGCAAAACACATAAAGAGAAGAGACATCCTGTATAATATTGCTTACATCTTTAGTTTAAAAACAAAAAAGCAGAGCTAAAAATTTAGTCAAATTAATATCAGGCAATAACAAAATTCCTACAGTATAATATTTTGATGCTTTTAATTAAAAACCAAAGAAAACCACTTAGAAGTTCTACTATACCTACCTGTTAAACTTCGAATTGCGGGTTGGTGACTCTGCTCCTCTTAGAAGGTGTCTGAAGTACTGCAGCAGACAAATAAGGTATCAAAGAAAACACTGGATTAACTGAGGTAATGGCTACTGTGCAACAACATTGCAAAGCTCAGGAAACGAGAACTGAAGGAAAAACCAAATTGACCATAATCTAGCAGTTAGAATTTTAATCTGAAAGGGACAGACCATACAACAATCAATACATGAGCCTAGGACTACTTATTTAACCTTACATAATCTCGAGATTAAAACCACAAAGCAGAAATAAAAATTAAATTAAGCACCAAAATCCATGTCTCCTCCTTGTTAAATATCAAGCATTTGAAGCATTAGAGCCATCGTGGGAAAGACGATCATTAAAACTATTTTTGAGAAATATTCTTTTTATTAAGAATAACACCAAGTAAGGCAAGTACCCAACCACACGACAAATCAATATATTCTGCCTCAAATAAATTCGAGAAATTTAACACACAACCTGACTTACACATGCAAACTTCTGAAAGGAACATGAATTCAGACTCACCCCCGTGATTAATGTGTGTCCTACAAGAAGGCCTTAGGCATATAAAGTCAACCCAGTGTGGGGAATTCTTAAGGTGGCATTTAGAACCCAATCACACAACAATCTTAAATACCTTATAAATTGCTTTGAGTGACCTCCTTGAAAACAAACACCAGACTTTTAGCCGCTGGAATGCATAATGCTGACAAAACCTAAATATGACTTTTGTATCTCTAAATACCATTATATTTTTAGAAGTAAATAAAGAGATTGTGTTCTACATCTATCAGGCAGATTACTTTTGCACCAAATTTGCAATCATAAAACAATGGGGTGGAGAAAATTTTCTAATAGCTGTGATATACACAAATTGTTACATCAAAAAATGAAGTTTTTCTTTTATTCTGTGATGTTGTGTTGGACAATAAATTCTATTTTCCTATTGAAAATGGTCCAGCTCTAGAATGCCAACTGAAGTGGAAAATTAAGCCATATTTTTCAGTTCTACATACATATTACTTGTAAATGGCGTATCCTAAAAAAATACAATCTTGTTTTTAAGACTACTCTTCAAATCTTTCACACTTACCTCATCACTGTGACAGAACATAGGAGTAAAAACATTCTCAAGCAGAGAAAGCACGTGCTCATAAGCTTCAAAAAGACACCGCATAGTTTGAAGTTTCACAACATCCATATATGGACCTTCAGCAACTACAAAGAAAAATGTAAGTATGAATAGAGAGAGATATACATACAGGCATATAAAGTTCATGGTTTTTTCTGGTCAGAGCTGGTGATTATTTTGCAACCTAGTCTAAGTCTTACAAATAAAAAACAGAAATAAATTGACAAAACAAGGATTAAGCACAATATAGCAAAGGGATAACAATTTTTTAAACTGGCAAAAAAAGATTGATGATATTCAGCAAAATTTGTTTTCACTTTGCTACAGAATGCTGTTGAAATCCCAATGCACATTATTCCTTTCAAATTCCAACTTACTTCTCTGAATCTCTTCCACAATGAAAGGGTCAAATCTAATCTTGTCAATGCTTTCATCTAAACAGTAAGTTTTGTAAATTTTCTGTACTTCCTCATGAAGAGACATCTTTTCAGTATCTGACAGCTCTGGTCTCAAAATGCGGTCATTGAATTCCTCTGAAAGGAAAGAAAAAAGCATTTCTTGATCAACTTGGTAAAGAAATAACATCTTGAAGTACCCTATAATATCAACTCATCTTCCAGTAGATAAGTAATTTGCAAAACTTCAAAATTAAAAGAAACATACGACATCTCAAAATCCTAGGTAATAAGGTATCTGCCTTCTTATTAACTATAATTCAGATTTGTTCATGAAGTTATTACTAAAAATACATTGCAATTAAAAGAAATTATTCCTTATCACAGTAAGGATAAATCCATGAGGTTGTTCCTGGCATATGAATGATTTTTTTCTTCCTAAATTACCCAAATGCAAATCATAGTTTTTCATTAGAATGATTTCCAGATCATCAAGTAACTTCAGCACACGTTTGTAATCTTACCCACAGTAAGGCAGAACTGCAGCACATGGACTGCCCCTTCCTGTTTCAGGAAGTTCATAAACCGAAATAAAAGGTCTTGCTGATCTCTGATCTCCTTTAGCTCCAGTTTCAGTACCTGAGTAGGTTAAAAATGCAGTCAGCCAACTTTCAAACTTTCAGTGAGTACATAAATACTGCAAAGAGTTGTAGAACAGAATGAGCAGGTAAAGACAACACTTATTCAAAACAGGAAAGGAAGTAAATGTTGCCTTTGCTTACAGAGGGTTTTTTATTTCTTGGCTCGGCAAATTTCTGAAGGAATGGAACCACTGAAGAAGTAGGCTCAGTTGCTATCTCAGGCTGCAGAAAAAAATGACAATTGGGTAAGAAAGTTTCTTTCATGGGTGAACAAAATGCCACTGTTTTAACTTTGTCAGTACTCACTGGACTATCATCAATAAAGATCAGCAGCAAATGGTTGACAGTGTCCTGCAAGAAACACAATACAACAAATAAAATTAATATTACAGAAACTCAACAAACTATATTAAAATAATTTCAATACTATGTTATACCCAAGTTTAAAACTGAGTATATTAATACTTTTAAAAAAGCAAAGCCTAGGAATACACGTTTGAGAATTGACCTTCAATGGTGTCCTCAAGTTTTTACAAGTCAGGGAATTTCTGAAGAGACCTGCACAGAAATGTTCTTTACCCAGTGGAAGAAAGCCCACCAAAATACTTTATTGTAAGTGCAGATCTAATGAACTAGTAATACTTCCACACTATAGTACTTTCTGTTTGCAGCCAGGTGATGCCTGCATGAGCACTGCAATTTTGCCTATTGAAATACATGCATATATAAAAACAAGCATGGCAATGTTGCAGCTTTAGAAAGAAAAGCCCCTTGATTTGCAGAATTAAGGGAAAATTTGATTTTAATACAGCTGCAAAAAATGCTGGTTTACTTAGGCTGCTATAAAGATCCACAGAGTTAAAGTGCAAGTAATTGAGCCCTTTCTAAATGTAGCAATAGTAACTTGAAGATGTTTACACTAGCATGGCATTCTCCCATTTAACAGGAGTTGTAGTCCTTCATTGAAAAATGCATTCTTAAGAGATCACACCAGTAACGTTATTTTAGTCAGTTGAATGAGTTAATTTGCATGAACAAACAAGATAACTGTCCACAAGATCCCTTTTTTCTTTTATCGACTCAAAATGCACAGCAAGTAAGTAGTGCATCATTTGCTTTACCACAACATACTTAGTAGGAAAATAGTAATTTTGAATAAATTAAGATTATTCTTGTGCTCCAAAGTCTTACAGGGTCAGCTAAGAAATCCATTGAGGGAAGGAAAACAGAGCCGGGGAGAATCTCTCTAATCAGAAGGGCCAGGGATCTGAAAAGAAAATAAAAGAAAGAAAGTAAAAATCCAAAGCAACATTAGATTGCATAAATTTCTAAGTGAAGTTTGCAATGCTGTCATATACTACTGGGAAATATTTTAGGATTTAATAATACTATAAGCATGCTATTTTAAAGACAGATCAAAAAAAATCATAAAAAAGGGGTAAGAAGGAAGATTACTTTGAAGTTCATTCCTTCACTTTCCAAAATTATTGTACTACATAGTATGCAGACACTTAAAAAACCACAATTCTAAATAATTTATATACCTGCACTCTGTTGACTTTGGGGGCAAAATATATGGAAAAAGAAGTTCAGTAAGTTTTCTTAAGTAGTGAAGTTCATCTCTTCGGCTTCTCAAAGCAACATGCAGTTCTGGTCCATATTCATCTAAAGCAGCTTGCTGCAAAGATTCTGCATTTTTTACTGGAAGTAAAAAACAGCATTACAGAGTTGCTTCAGCTTTTTCTTGCTGGGAAACAAAAGGCAATTGCTTTTCATTTGAGCTAAAAAGTTAATATTTTTAGTACACATACAACTGCCAAAGGGATAATATGTTGAAACTTTACAAAAGAACCTTGGCTTAGACTTCGAAGCCTGGCTATGCAAAAATAAAACCTCACAATGAAATAAGAATTCCTTCACCAAACAACTGCAGTTTGCATGGTATCCACAATGCTTTCTCATTTATAATTATATACAGATATATAAAAAATAATATAAATATATATATATATATTCAATTTATATATAAATATATATATATATATATAAAATAAATATAAGAAATCTCAGCATCTGGATTCTCCAAAAAACTGCATTAAGCAAAGTCTGCCTCTAATTGGCTTTTTCCTGACCTTCTTCATGATCTCCCATTTTTTTGGCCTACAACACAATTTGAAATCAACGTAAACTTTTACTCAATCCTGTAGTATCTGTTTCCTGCTTAGAACACTTAAAAACAAACGTGAAGGAACATACATTTTAAACATGGGGTAAATCAAGCCAAAACCTGCAGGAGGATCTTCAAGAGTACTGCCTCTTAAATTATAGTGGAGTTGAAAGAATACCTCTTTATCAGATTAAAAACTATAGATATTAATTAGAAGCAACAATGTTGTATTTTTTCAGATCAGTTCAAAGGCAAGAACTGAGCTGTTATAAATCACACCTAGCTGGACTAGCTATGTGGCACATCATGCCAACACCACCACCAGGCACAGGTGAGGTACAGAAGATACTCCTCAGTTACCTTGAAGGTTAAAACTTGTTCCCACCATATAAGAGAAGCCTGCTGGCTTGGCCTTCACATCCAAAAACCACAAGTGGTATTAGCTGATGGGGGGATGCAGGAATATATATCCAGAATATATCACCTGATAAATATGCCTAGCTGGTGTCACTAAAAGCAGAGAGAAGGAATACACCCTCTGGCATTAACAGGTGATGAATCATGGAGGTGTCTGTGCAAATAGGAATTACTAAGAGAGGTAACGGTAACAAGAGTAGGAGAAAAGGAAATGCCCCCTAAAAGCAATCATTTGAAGAAGGATTTAGAAAATACAAAGAAAAAAGCTAGGCTCAACTAGCAACCTAAGCAAAGTCTGAAAGCTGCCTCTGAACTCTGTATTGTAGTGGCTGCTTTAGCAATGTTTATTAGAAAGTGCTACTAAAAGTAATTTTCAGCTGCTACTTCACACATCTGCCCTTAGGAAACAAGTATTTTCCTTTAAAACACTGAAAAAAATGGCTGTATTTTCAATGCTGTATATTTAAAATACAGTTCTTTACTGCTAAAGAAAAGTGTTTCCAACTCCTTGGTAGAAATCAAAGGAAACACAAAATTTGGCGTAAACAGTGCAGTAAGATGACCTAGAATCTTGAAATTGCTGTTGTGCCATGAAAGACATCCAACGTGATTACACTATATCTCATTATTCATCTTAATCACTAACACTACTCACAGGACCAATGGCATGTATTTATGGATATCAAGCAGACATTTGGAGGGAAAGAAGAAAAGTTCACGACTCCAGTTAAAGTAAACATCTACACTTAAAAGTTGAATGAAACCACATTTAGTAGATACAGCACTGTGGAACACAGCCAGTGAAAAAAAAATAAAAATAACAACAGCAAGTGTTTCCAAATATTTCTTCAATGTGCAGTTTAAATATAATTTTCACATTAGGCTTGTGAAGATACTCTTACCCTGGATAATAAATACACTTCTGCTCAAAGTCTCTCCATGGATTACAAACAAAAACCTAGCTTTTCAACACATTACAGCTTCACTAATGCAGATTTGAAATCATTCTATCTATAAGAGTTATGAGGTACAGTGCACAGATGTACAGATCCTTTCATCTGTAACTGCTCATCTGGAATATAAAGGAAAAACTTCAAGAAGCATCGCTAAATGATCTTGATTGCTCTGAATACAAAAAACCCACATTCCTGTTTACTCCTGTAAAGATAGAAATTTAGTATTTTCATCATGGGGCAATAAAAATCAAAACAGAGAGTACAAATATGTACTGTAACTTTTTCTCTATTTGCCTTTGCAACCACCAGAAAAAAAACGCAGAAGGATCTCTTTTTTAAAAGAAAAGGGGACATAAGGATAAAAAGACATAGCAATATAATCTCAAACATGCATAAAATAATATTTATACTTGGCCTTTGAAACTGACAATATATTAAGTCTTGACATTACCTTTTTGCCTGGCCTTGGCTATTACTTCAATGTGTTTCATTGCTGCCTTGAGCATCTTCTTTGTTACAACAGTTGGAATGTCCACCTAAAGAATAATTCCAAAATAAAAACAAAACTGTTCTATTTCTTACCCCACCCCAAAATTTATTACAGACAACCACTAAACACAGTAATTTGCTTGTATGTCCCAGTTTGAACCATAAAATGAACCATTAAGAAACAATCCACAAATTCTCTACATGAGCTGACAGTGTGCTCATTCTTCTGGGCAAAGTATATAACAACACGTAGAACTAAATGCCATAAATGACACTGTTAACACATTTTTTGTCAGCTCATTTCCACTGTGATTTTTTCATTCCAATACATATTGCAAGGCAGTGTGACTTCCAAGTCACAGTATATGAAGCCCAGTTCTATGGGAAGATTTGACCACCAACAAAAGCATCAAGTTAACTGTGCTCTGCTTCTAATACTTGCATGCCTTAACACTCTGCAATCGTGTCCACAAGGACTAAATCCAAAGAGAAACCCTCCTACACACAGGAAGAAAAAATGTCATCCCTCAGGTGATGGCAGAACCAAAAGAAAATTTGAGTTAGAACGTCAAAAGACCATTAGTGCCAACAACAAAACCATGTGATCCTAAGTCAAACAAAAAACATGTATGATTTAATCAAGGATTGTATTAGGGTCCTGCATTTTTATTTTCTTTGATGGCTACAAAAATGGAAGGAGAATTATACAACAGTTCAGGCACAAATGGACCTTGGGATGTCTCAGCCCTGCTCCAAGCAGGCTCTGATCACGGTGCTCAGGGCTGTATCCAGGCTGGTGCTGAAAACCTCCCGAGTTGAACACCGTCATCTCCTCCAGTCCCAATCATCTTGGTGGCCCCTTGCTTGAACCTGCTCCACTTTCTTGTAAAGAGGAGCCCAAAACTGGATTAGTATCCTAGATGCCACCCAAAGAGCACCCAGTGAAGGCAGATAATCACTCTCCTTGATTGCCTCTGCTCCTGGGACCACAGCCCAGGATGCTGTTGGTGTTTTAAGCCGCCACTGATGGCTCACATTCCGCTCACAGCCCACTATGGGGCCAGGTCCTTTGCAGCAAGCAGAGCTTCTCCCTGCAGCCAGTCAGGCCCATACAGTTTCAAGGGATTCTTTACCAACTGCAGCAGTTTTCACAGAAACTCACCTAGAAAGTGATTTACTGTTTGCATGCTCTTTATTTTAAACAAGAGACATCTCAGAGATACAAAAACATACAGCAAGAAATGTTCAAAATCTAAGAATTTTGAACAAGTTTCTTTCCTAACGGAGGAATCCCTCCTCAATACAACATCTTGCCAGACAACGAGAGAGAGCACAAGGAGAGAGTTTTTTGTTCAACAGTACAAGGAGAACATTACATATTCCTGCACACTCCCCTGTAATATTTGAGGTGTACAGCTATGACCTGACCTGGCCAGGCCCAACAAGCTAGTACAATTGACTGGAGCTGCCTCAAAGTAAGCAGGAAAGGACAAGCTTCTGCTTATCAATGGAAAACCCTATCTTTTGTGCCTCACATTCCAACAGTAATTTCTAGAAATTGAAAGGTTCTTATGGAATATAGGGATAGGGCAGTGTTTCTTCCTGCAGAGGTAACTCAAAGAGCACAGCCAAGAAAATTGTTATCAACACTGCAGAAGACACTGTTGACTTTTGTCAAAAACTTCAGTAAGATGCAGGGCTATCTAAACCACAGTGTACAAAAGGAAACCCTTCCCTTTCCCTTCAAAATCCGTAACAAATCCATAAATGGCCACAGCGAGGAAAATCTAGATTTGCAGTATTTCAGCATACATTTAATAGTTGACTAGCCTGAAGTGCTTGTTACTTCATTCAACAACCATGCTTTGACCTAGGCAGCTTTAAATAGAAAACAAAAGCATTCTTTTCACTGAAGCAATCGTAATTTTAAGTCTCAATTCAAAAGCAGAATATTCTTTGGCAAAAAAAAAAAAATCTAAAAAAATAAAAAAATTGCCTGTGTTTTCTTACACAGTTTTTCCTCAATTAATCTCTGTTAGCTAGAAGTATTGCTTTCAAGCATTTACGATAAAGCCGAAACAAAGCACAGCTGCTTGGCAAAGGTATATGACTATTTTATTTTGCAACTGATGATGATGAATTTCTCCTCAATGTATGCATTTCCATGATCAACTTTATTTTGTAGGTCCCCTGACAGTGCTTAATACTGGCACATGTCTTGAGCATTTGTTGAGCATACTGCCTACCCAGAGAACTGAAGATATTACATTTAAATCCTCACTGTCAAAGGCAGGGATGGTAAATTAACACTCTACTTCAAGGTGCTATAGCTCATTTGAGAGATCCCAATTAATACCTTATTACATGATCATTAGAGGAGTCATGGTCATTTTCTGAGTCCACAATAAATCCATGAACAATGCAACTAACCAGCATGTATTACAACTCCCAATTAAATTTTAAAACCTTGGTCTAGATTTTCACTTAGGCAGATTTACTCCAGTTTCACACCTCCATACACTGTCTGTGCTACATGGACATTTCCCAATCTACCCCCATGTTCACTTTAAAAAGCACCATGCCTGATTTAGAGTAAACAAGAAAGTCATCTGGATTTGATATGTCACAAGGAGAGAATCAAGCTGTTAATAAGTCATGACAGGGTACATGTACAACTTGTAGCTCAGAAAATATTGCTGTTACTAAGGAGGGGGGAAAAAGACACACATTTACGGTAGTGGCTCCAACAGAGAGGCCAGCACTGACTAATTCTGGAAAAGGAATTAGCAACCCTTTCTGCTTAGAACAGCCAGAAAGCTAGAAGCAGCTCCTGTGAAACAGGCTTGAAGCACTTTACCGGGAAAGAGTTACGCTGTTAAAAAGAGAGCGCATACAAAAAAAAGTATGTGCCAATAGATTAAACACAGCAAATAAGAACTTTTAATCTTTAGCACTCAGTATGTTCCTGAAGAATTGCATTAATATAAGAACCACACCTGTTTTAATTCTTACAGCAAGCTGGTCTGTGGTCTAATGACAGTCTATTCTTTACAGACAATGTAAGGGCCTTGTCTGTATTTTAAGAAGACAAGCAAATAGAAACTAAGACACCTATGCAGCTCACCATTTTCTAATAGGTCTTTCCCAGTAATCCTCAAAATGGTTTCCACTTGCATTAAGTCACCAACAAACAGCTAAAAGATCACAAGGCTTTAATAATGCCTTGTACTGGTGTAAAAAATATATCCACTTGCAAGAATTGGAGAAAAGGTTTGAGTCACAAGGGACGTTCACAGATCACTTATTCCAATCCCCTGCCATGGCAGGCACATCTTTCACTAGAACAGGTTGCTCAAAGCCATGTCCAACAGGATGCTGAACACTTCCAGTGACGAATCTTCAGAGGTGGTTTACAACTAGGAATGGGATAAGCTCCAGAAGGAGGGAGTAGATACCACAAAGAACTAACTTATGTGGTTAGAAACAGCTTACACTCTCTGTAAGACTGACTTTGGAATAACTATTTGGAAAAAAACCTAAGAACTCACTAGAGATGGGTATCAATTATTTCTGATGGAAAACCAACACTAATACCTCTAAGTCACCTTACCTTGTGAATTCTCCGAACTAAGACAGATGCAAAAAACCGTAGCGTCCCTCTCAGTTCATCCACTGAGGACTCATCATCAGTAATATTTCTGAGTGGTGCAAAGTATGCCATGTAAGAAAACAGAATAAAACACATTTCTATTAATCCAACCACAATACATTTGGCACTATTAAAGGCATAAGATTAGTAACATTCAACAGTGATGCTTCAGCTGGTAAGAACTGAAAAGAAAGCTACCAGAGAGTCAGCAGTCTTCTGTCTGAGGAAAATACACTGCATTCCCACTATGTCTGTGCACACAACAACTTAACAAAAATGTCATGAAATTGGAACAATGTACCAATTCCTGCTTTCATATACTATCTGCATGATTTTGACTGAGTAAAATCTAACCTAGTTTCTACCTATGTAAACACATCCTAACTCAGTGGCATTGAAGAAATTGAATTTATTTAAAGTGGCTTCTGCTTGGAAACAAAGAAGAATTTAAATAGATTTCCAAATCACTACATCAAAACATCATCTAAACTTTTTATCCGGTTTGCCAGCTCCCATCTGCTGCAATAAAATATGCTCAGTAAAAAATCATGGTAAAAATAATTAAACATGATTCAGGAAGAAAAATACCTAACTCCATTACTTTTTTGGAAAACTGAACGAAAACAGGAAATACACTGAGTCTTAGGTGAAGAAACTGCAACTACACTGGAGAGTGGAAAAAGAGATCATGACACCAGCATTCCACAAAATGCAAGAGAAAGAAAAAAAATCTATCAGTTATTAACATGAACTTTAGAGCATGACTAATATATTGGTAAAACTGAAGTATAGCAGCTGAATAATGACAAAACAATGGAAATTTCATCCAGTTTTACCTAATGACCACATGCAAGAACCATCACACTTTATGGTAATAAATAAGCGTAGTAAGTAAAAATATTACTTGCATTAAAAAAAAAACAAAAACACTACAAGCAAGAACAGGACATCTGAAAAAAAAAAAAATTATGCCTAAACATTTTACATTATTCAGCATCCAACTTTAAAGCAATTTTAGCCTGGGTTAGTTATAGAGGATTCAAAGGCATGTTGATGATGAACTGTCAGGTACAGATACTAGAGGTACAAGTGACCTGAGAGTATATAACTAATAAAGTATATAACTAATTGCATGAAAAAAACACTTCAAAGAGAGCAGCCTGGCATCAGAAACACAAGCATCCTCCAACAGCTAATCATATGCAGATAAGAACACTGTAGGGAAAAGTTTGGTTTAAGATCAGCAGTTGACATTTTACAAGCAATATGGTTAGAAAATACCCACACTGTCAAAGGGATTAGCATTGCCAAGGGATTAGCAAACAAACTGTATTCTGATATTATGAGTATTTGACAGACAGTAAGATACATGAAGTAATTTGGACCAAGAAGTTGTTATTTTATTGACACTTGGATAACCAGTATCCTGGCTAGCTCTACTTGGACATGACTTTATGCCACATATTCTCACAACAGATTTGCAGAGACATTCTTTTAATCACCAGCAGACTGAAGACTGGTGAAAAAGACATCATGAACCTGTAAAATGTCAAATCTCCAGTGGCACAGGGGAAAGTCCAAATAACTCTCTTGGAAACATTTTACAAACTGGCTGCGTTTTCCCAGAACTTTAGGAATATTAATTGTAAACAGCTACAGAGTCTAATGTCTCAAGAGAGATACACCCAACTGCTATCACACGCAAAGTCTTACGGGATCCACTGATAAATGAAAATCATATACAAATAACAAAGTGATTTTTTTCCTCTGTGTGTCAATTATTCTCACAAAACTTGGCTAACTCCTTTCAAAAAGATGTAGAAAATAAGTCACAAGCTAATAAAAATGTAAAGCTATGGTTTGTAACTCCACAAAAATTCTGAATTTTTCTTACATTACTTGCATTTAAAATAGAAGCAGCTCCATATGTGAAAACGCTGGGTTTAGTCACCATCAAAGAAAAATGTTTTCATAGCAATGTATTACAAAAATGTGGTAATTACTGAATTCTGTCCTAATCTGAGAAAACTGGATTGCCAGTACCATCAATGACCAAAAATATTTAAAAAGCACAGAGTGACTCATTCAAACTTTAAACTGTCTTTTAAAATGAGGTTGGTATAAGCAAGATACTAAATAGTTTTGCTGTGCAGCATAAGCAATAGACTCAGACCTGTGTTTTGTAGCTCCAAACTTGGGATTACTTACAACTATGCTCTATTCTTCTGATACATTTGGGAAAAAAAATCTTAATAAATATAAATTAGTGGTATTCATATAATAAATATAATTTCCAGCATAAACACTTCAAAAAACAAAAACTATAAATGCATATAGGTATAATGACCTATTTCAGTACAGTTCACTGGATTTTAAGCACTAATCCTCATTTCCCTAAAGTAGTCCAAATTTAGGGATGTTTGCCTCTAAATTTTAACCTGCTAACAAAACATTAGAAATTCTTACACAGTTTATTAATGAAACAAACATAAAACAGCTTTTATCTGCTTATAGCACTTTTATTCCCAAGAAAAAAATCCATGATTTTATCTTGCAACACACCCTTCTGGTAAACATTAAACATCCCTGGCCTCTGACCGAGATACATCCTGGTAACACTAATGTCCACGACAGCATCGGTTGGCACAGCACATAAACCACAAACAAACAAAAAAAAATTAAATAAATTAATAATAATTTTTAAAAAGAGGTAGCTTCTGCACAAAACCCATTCATGTGAAAGACGGAGCAGCTAGCATAAGGAATTATGCCCAAACTTTTCTTTGCAAAGGAACGTAGCCAACTTTTTTACCAGACTATCTGTCAAGTGTGAATTGCCTGCTAGTGCTTACCGAGCCACGCTGCTAAATAAGGACAGCCTGGATGCAAAGACTCTGTGAAGAATTAACCTGAGTAAGGTTTATTTGCTCAGAGAAAAAGCACGTCGTGAATGCAAGAATCCTCTCCTCCAGCAGATCTGAGCTTTGCCAAGAGTGCAGGTACAGCTAGAGTAGGAAAAGTCAGAACCGACATGCTCTACAAGACCTCAAACTATGGCACACAGACACAGCTCAGGTCTCCCTGCACAACCCTTTCTGGAAACACCTGAATGTCTAGATTAAATAGGATCAAATCTGACATTACTAGCGTTAAACTGAAACCAGTAAGTCTTTCAGGACTAAGCTGTCCCCTGTAGAGTTACCTGGACATCACTGCACTCACTACAGGTCACTGAACTCCCAGTATTTCAGGTTCACGGAAAGCTTGTTAGATTTGATCAGCGTGGTGTGAATTTACAGAGTTAGTTTAAAATCCAGAGGTGCAGCCATGCAAAACTTAACACAGTGCAGGAACACCTATACTGCTCACCAGAGGGCAAGATGCAGCAGAATGTAGGCTGGTGGGCCTCATATCAAGTGTATTTTACACTGCATTTCTAACTGTGTATTATATATATAAATAGTGAATTATTATCCCCGCCAGATGACGTATTGCAGACTTTCAGTGTCTTGGGTGTCAGAGAGGTAAGTAATTGGTGGAAGCCAAGAGTCCTTGTCAGTCCATAACAAAGACATTGAAGGCACCTTCCACCAGCCAAGAAAAACTCTTCCAATCATGCAACAGGAGATGGTTGCCTTACATTTGTTATTTTATCAACAAATCAATACAGCTCTAGTTTTCTGTATTTGAAAGTTTAAAACCTTGAGGCTTCCAATTTGCATTCACAACACATGGTGCTAAAGCTCCCTCTGCTGTTTGCATCAGCAGTGAAGTTTTACACGTCAGCATATTCCACACACAAAGTTAGAGGCGAGACATGCAGTTATTGGCCACAATCAAAAACCCAAGAGGCAAAGAAGTCTGAACAGAAAATTTTAGATCCCGGAGACAGAAAAAAACCCAACAGAGTAAAATAAAAGAAAGCATACATTTTTTAGGACAAATTGAGCGTTTCCATCCAATGAAAATGTCTAATTCAGAATTAAGGCAAGATGTTGTTTTAACACATTAATGCCAGCATTACCAACTAGATATATTTTAATATCTTCTTACAAAGTACTGCAAAGCACTAATTAACATATAAAAGTACAAGGAAGAAAACCCAAAAGACACAAAAAAACTCGCAGAAAAAATAATTAGTGACAGTCATTTCTTTATTCACTATTTAAAGCTATTTACACAGTCCTAGTCTATTCAGTGCAATATAATCACTGATAAGTCTTAAAACTCAGAAAATTACAAGATGACCTCGAAGGAGTTGCCCACATGTATTAAAAATTCCTTTTCTTTAAAACCCAGTGAAGTTATTTATTTATTTTTTTACAACAATGTGATAGATCAGTTAAGCTTCTAATCCGGAAGTAAATTTCGGAGACGGCGACAGGATGAATTTTTACACAGACTTTCATCAATCTGTGTTTACTTCCAATTAAGAGTTATCACAAAATGAACATATAAAAATATATAATCTAATAAAGTGCTTTTAGGATGAAATCCAAATTTTAGAATCACCTCTATTATACCCAGACTATTAAAAATCTGTCCTACTCTGCTACGAGACAATAAAACAATGATTTGTAGCACTCAAAAGTATGCTATATCTTTCACTAAGGAAACAGAAATGTTTATTTTCAGGTGACAACTTCTTAAACAAGTTGACAAATATTTATGATATTAAAAATAGTAACTTTTAGGTAAAGCTCATACCTGTACCATGGATAAATAAAGTTTTCCAGCACCAACTCAAGCACCTGCGCAGAACAAAGAAAACCATGTTACAAAATAAAGTTTACTATAAACCCTTGTTAGAAGAGTTAAAATTCCAAACACCTTCCAAACCTCATAGAACGTAATTCATACATCATAAAACATAAAAATGTGTAAGTTGTGATCCTGTTGCTACATCAGCCATTTTGTATCATAATCAGTATTTTGGGCAAGTAACAGCAAAGTGATGGTTTCATCAGCTATCAACAAGAAACATCTGCCACAAGTACTATCAGTAACATGAAGCACAGTGCTGTGGCCACTGTCAGGCAAAGGCTAAGGAAAATGTAATCTAACCTCAAACAGCCCTCCCCTAATTTTTCAGATCAGTCCCTGTTCTTTTCTGACATAGCATGGAGTGTCTCACAGGCACAGTTACCCATACTACACTTACACACACCTCCACCCTTTTTCACCCAAACCTCCACCTTCAAGGTGAGACAGCCAATCCTGTATGCTCACCACTCTCAAAGTAAAAGAAGAGTCATAAAAAGCAATTCCTACGAAAGTCATCCATCTTTCTCCATATCCTGTATCACAGCTTCCAACAATGCCTGCTTTATGGTTCAGTCATCTTCTGAAGTCCTCAGCAGAGCACTTCTCAAAGTTCTTGTCCTCCATGTACCCCAATGGCGTCCTCCATCCCATTCCTGTATATCCCCCCCACATGGATCTCTGTAGGAGAATCTTTTCTATCCTTTCCACCAAACCTGTTCCATACAGGTCAAGCCTGTGGTTGCCTTTTCCATGCCAGGGTTAATCAGGACAAACCAACGCTATTGCAGCCTCATCACAGGCACACCCCAGTTCAACTCAGCTTTCAGTGTGACAGAAGGAAGACAGAGCAGAGGAGGTGACAGTCCCTGTTCAATCAAAGGGCTGCCACCACCATATACACCAGCCTTTCAGGACCAGGTGTACTGCTCACAGGACTGCAGCTTTGACACCTCTCCTTACACCTTCACCTACCTGTTACAAGCCTTGCACCACGATTAGTCGAATGAAAACTTCTGAAGGGAAGGAAAACTGCCAGTGCCAATAAAATAAAACATGAGGAAGGAGAAAGAAGGATGAAGTTTTCTTAAGATTTCTCCTCCTTCACTATAGCCCCAAAATATCACCAATACTACCTTCTACCAATGCAACCGATCCCTTAATTTGAATCAGTGTTTTAGGGATCATTTTGTCCCCAACAGCATCAATGCTGATGAGGGTAGTAAGACAGAATACATGTGTTGCTATGTGAGGCTGCTCTGCCATGTTCTGCAGAAGGAAAGGTTTTTCAAAGCCACTGTGTACAAAGAAAAATGTGAAGTCTGTTTGAAAGGAAAGCTGAATGTAACAGCTGATATATGTGTCATTTAGCAGAATAAGTGTTACTCTTACAAGATCTGCTGCTGCACTCATTTACACTGCATGCACTGCAAGAATTCAAGACTTGCTAAATTTATACTATCTTTAGGGCACTACATGCCTCTGCTCCTTTCATGATTACTCAATAAAAAACACACCATGGCCTTTTTAATTCCTCTCAATTCTCCAGGCTTGAGCAGCTCATGAATACTCTATTTCTACTCTTACTCTACTAAGAATATCACCTACTCAGATTTGTAAGATACCTTCTCTTTTCCAATTGTTCCACTTCAGTGATTTTCTTCTCTCTCTGAAAAGACATTTTGCAGCTTGAGATAAGTTTACATGTCTGTGTTACAGACACACGAAGTCATTAATGTCTTTTCTCCTACCCTTAAGGTCTTGAAACTGTAATATCATCATGTGTTAATGATAGATGGGTAAGCTAAATGATGCATCATGTTGTCCTGTGTCATCACCACCCCCCAGTCTCATATTTCCATTTATAAGCAGGGTAGAAGGGTGAGGGAAATGACAACAGATGCTTTAATTCCCAGCCCAGAAGAGAGTAAGTAATCCCAGAGAACCTTCTATGGAAGTTAATCTTCAGACAACAGAAAGGAGATAACACCCAGCTCCAGTCAGCAATCACGGGCCATTGGCCTTAAGAGCAGTGTATTAGCCTACATAAACCAATTTCCCTGATGCCTTCCATAGCACTGTCACTGCATGAGCCACCAATTTACTCCACAGAAATCTCAGTCTCACAGCTATTGTGACATTATTTTTTTTCATGCAGAGTTTCTAACAAAATGAACCTCTTTCAAAGCTCAAAGTGCACTCTTCAGAAATAGTGCCTTACAGAAAGGCTTGCAAAAAATCCATCTGTCTATTCTTTCTTCCTCCATTTCTGCTCTGGGCCTCCCTGTCAAGAGCAACAGCAGAAGAGCATCTTCTGTTCGGAGTGAAAAGTGCACGTGCACAGCCTTCAAGCACAAGACGGTGTGTTCAAAGGGAATACCATGCACTCCTCTGGAAACAGCTTTCTTCATTCACGACTACTACTTTTGAACTGAAAGCCTGCCCATCAGGCTTCCCATGACTGTGCCACTGCAATTTCAGTTCATCAGACACTAATGTAACTTATTGGCCCTCTCTTCCTCTATAGTCCAGAGGCCTCTGAAGGCACTAGAAGAATTGTTTCCAACAGTGAGAGATCTCACCCTTACTGCTGCCTAAGCAAAACACACATGGTTTTGAGATTCATCTTCCCATGGTTTCTAAATAAGTAAAGATAGTAAAAAAAAGTGCAAGACCTGATGACCCTTCCCACTCAAAAGTGTAAATCAAAATCTCCTTGAGATTCATCCCATGCGGTAGTAACTGAGCTCCAGCTGAACCATTTTACAGACTTGCCAGTGTTTCTCTTCCACAGCCACACTTTATGGTACTGCTTCCACAGAACAGTGTCGGATAATCCCAGTAGATAAAGACACAGAGACAGCATGCACAGAGACAGACAACTAACTCAAAATGCATTTTTCACTGGAGTCCACTTATCACTGGTAAAGATATCAGAAGGTAAGACACGTTCTACTAGGACTCAGGTTATCTATATGGCTCTAATAAATAATGTGTGGACACACAGAAAGCAGCCCCTAACACAGAAAGCAGCCCCTACCTGCACATTTACTAAACACATGGCATGGCAGAGGCAGTTAAGTATGATGCTCCATCCCACCAAGGTGCTGTACAGAAGTTAAAGCAGAGCTACTGTGTGAAATCATCTCTACTGCAAAAATAGAAGCACTCAAGAAGTAATAAGCCATTCACTTCCACTAACTGGATTTCGAGGCATGCAGTTCATACTGTTTTTCCGTTGAACCCCATCAGCATTCCAGACTGTGTCAGTGTGATTCTGCTGGACAGAAAAAAACCTGTCACGTCATTCACCACACTGTGATAAAGCACTGGGAAAGCAGGACACATGCACCCACTTCAATTCTAGCAATTACAAAAATGTTATTCAGGCTCAATTGCTCACACTTCACGTACACCACTAAAGTAGATGGGACACCTCAAAGAATGAAAGCTAATGATAAGCCATTTCCTTGTCTGTAAAGTACTATTCTTCAGTTTTAAATACAAATGATGAGTCATTTCATTTGAAGCCTACCTATTTTTCAAGCATTTTGCAAAATGGTTTTACTATGCGTGGGCAGCTTTGAATTGAAAAAGAGATTACAAGTGTAAACCCAAATGCAGCAGGTAGCAATTTAAGCAGCAGCTGAATTAAAAAAAAAAATTAAAAAAAAAAGGAGAGAGAAATTATTTTCTAGCACACACTGCTACACTGCAAGCTAGTCAGGTCTTTGCTGCTGAGACAAGCTTTTTGGGGACTGCCACGCAACTGACCCCAGCTGTCAGGAGGAGGAACTCAGTGGGATGACTCAGTACCAGGTCAGAACTACCAGGCCGAATCAGAACGGAATGGAGCAAGGATTTGATACATAAATCACAACAACAATTACAAAGCCTTAAAAGACAGTACAACTAGACAGCTGGGGCCACTTCCTGGGGGTAGAACAAGCCATTTCCAGTAAGAAAGAATACAGCCCACTGTGTTACTACAAGAGTTCAGGACTTGCAAAGAACACATTCAGGCAATAACTGATTTCTTGTCATGCATTTGTCTATTTCTTGCTTTTAGAAAAAAACCAAAATTCTAGTCCCATAATTGAGTCAATAACCTGAGAATAATTAAAAAAACCAGTGAGATCAAAAGACAGCAGCACCCTGATCCAGTGCGACATTTTTTCACAATGCTGATCAAGACTAGCTGAGCAGCTTTCCACAGATTTGACTTGTAATCATCCGTCACACAGTAAAAAAAGAGATTGTAGAGAAAAAGATGAGTTCATTAACAGAAAAACAGGATTAAATTCTCCTTTATACCATCTGTAGCATCTGGATTACATACAATGTAAAAACGACCAACTGATAACATGCCCTAATTCAAAAAGAAAGAAAACATTGAAGAAACAAACATAATGCAAAATGGATGAGAAACTGGAAACAAAATTACACTTAGGTTACTGCATTATTTTTGTACAGGATACAGCCCAAATTATAAAATATTGATAGACACATGGTTGAGACAGTTTAGTGTTCAACTATAACAATAAACATAAATGCAGGGAGGAATGTCCAGGCACAGGTTTTTTTATTCTTCTAAACCACGCACAGCAGCTGGATAGACTAAAACAAGGCTGCAAAAGATTAAGAATTTGCAAAGTGAGACAAACTGTCATCACACTCCAAGAAAGAAAAATCCACACTTGTGAGGAAAACTTGGATTTCTTCTGATTTGAGTATGTATTAAATTATTCTGAAAGCACTTGAAAACACAAGCTTAAAGGCTATACACCTGGTTCAAATTAGAAACACTTGGAAAAGAGAATATTGCCAAAATTCTTCAACCTGCAAAAAAAGAACTAGAAGAACTAAAACATCACTAAAAGAAATCCAAAATTATTCCAAGTATTTGAAGAAAATGCTTTTTAGAAACAGGCTGCACTCTGCACTCCTTTAGAATCTAATTAATCTTAATTCAGTTCACACTGTATCAGCTTCTCACTAATGTATGACTAATCAACCCACGAAAGAAAGTAAGAGCAGTCTCTCCTTCCAACCTGAAGCAGGCTATCCAATTCCAGGCCAGCATTACATGCTGCATCCTCAGAGCAGATGGTCAAGAGGAATATGGTGTGGGCAGAACCCCTTGTTACCCCTTTAACCAGTAGAGAAGAGCTGCAATGAGGAACCATGAAGTGAGATTTCTCATTCCAAATAGTATCTGTCCAACACAGGTGAAAAAGGTGGCTCAGACTACTTGTTTGGGTCCATCAAAGAGTGAGACTCTGGCTCGCTGCCCCAGGAAGGTGCAGAACTCAGGCCTGGTACTTCCCTCTAGCTAAGCACACAAAGGAGGCAAAGGAGTGAGAAACATGGTATGGATACACAAAACCCATGCCTTCACTGCTAAATAAAGCAGGGGCTGGGACATGCCACTGAAGTAAAAAGTAGCAGTGAAGAAAAGGCCCCTGTTTTGGCAAAAGCAGAACTTCAGCAATCAGATACAAAATGCCAAGAAGATAACTATGGTATCTACTCATATTGCTTCCAAAGACATACTACAAAGAAGCGTGTCAGCATCATATTCCCACTTAAGCCAAAAAGGAAAATTTCCAGTTCTTCAACATTTACAACATCCTTGGGTAGACTGCCACAGCTATTTGGTACCCTATATCCTAAAAATATTAAATGCATAGAAGCATTTATTTTACATTCTATTATTAAAGCAAAAGTCTATTGAAATTCTCTTCAGCAATACTGTCATTTTAATACACTTAAACTTATTTTTAAAAAATAGATAAAGTAACTTTAAAAGAATAAATGTTTGCTTTTAAAATCACAGAGGAAGTCACTTCATTCAACTAGAGGAATACAACAAACCTGTTCTTTTTTAAAAACATTCATCAACTGTGCATCCCTTCCTTCCCTTAAGGCTTTTATTCTCCTCCCACTCCTGCAGTGGGCCATGCCTGGGACAACACCTCTCAGAGCTGAACTGAAGTGTTAGCCTATTCCACAGACACATGCATCTTTGACTTCATACATCATGCTGTTAATTGCAAGAACTGACACACAAAAATCCTCTCACTTCTGCCATGCCAGTTGTTCATCCTCCTACCACGTAACTCCAAAGCTGGAATTCTAAATAAATGGATATTAATCTACATATGTGCTTGTGTATTTTCCTAGCTTCAAAAAGCAACAAAGCTAATCTGTTTAGCTGCCAATATATTTCCTCAATTATCAATCGAGGAAATAAAAAAAAACAAGCCCAAAGAAAAACTGCTCTTCAAATAGCTCTTTTTAAAAGGGATTAGAACAAAACAAAATTCCTGATTTACAGTCGTACTAAAAAAGATACATACACTATTCTTCTTCGAGTAAATTCACCAATTTCTTTTTAAAGACAGATTTTGTTAGAGCTTTGTCTGATGATTTTAAATAGATTCACAGAATCATGGAATGGTTTGGGTTTGAAGGGACCTTAAAAATCATCTCATTCCAACCCCTGCCATGGGCAACCTTCCACTTGGCCAGGTTGCTCCATCCTGCCTGGCCTTGAACACTTTCAGGGATGGGGCAACCAAAAGTTCTCTGGGCAACCTGTTCCAACACCTCACCACACTCACAGTAAAGAATTTCTTCTTAATAGCTAATCTAAACCTATGCTATCAGTTTGAATCCATTCCCCCTTGTCTTCCCCCACGCTCTTGCAAACAGCCTCTTTCAGTCTTTCTTGTAGGCTCCCTACCATCAAATTATCAGCTTCATTACAGAACTTTTGTAGCTGGAGCAAATAATCTTTTACCCTCCACTCCAACAAACTAAGCAGGCTGAAATCCTTAACTTTTCAAGACTCAGACACGTTCTACTGTAACTGTTCTTTCCAATATTCTTCCCAATTTACACAGGCATTTCTTCTATGTTCTAGGTGTGCTGCTACACAAGCAGTTCACGTTTAAAAGGAGGCCACCTTGCCTCTCTGCTCCCAGCAAACACTCTTTTGATTTGACTGTTACTTGAACAAGTTAAAATACCTGTGAGGTACATTTGAACAGTCTACTGAACCAAAAACAAAAAGTCTAAAAGACACATAATAAAAACCCACAGAACTTTAATGTACTAAAGAAACGATGCACCAATTACCTCTGAAAGTGATGCATCAACCTTGGAAGGTACTCTGAGATCCAGCCATGGCTGATAGTTTTCCAGAAGCAAAGTAGGTCTGTAGGAGAGCATGGAAAAGTTTATGTAAAAATGTGTAATTGAAAGTTTCCTACTGTGATGTGTAAAATGGCAGCGGTACTAAGCTTACCAGTGCCACGGACAGAATTTACCTGTGCCTCTTGCATTTGACCTTGCCACATACAGCACAACTGTGACCATGGGGAAACAGCTCCGGCAATTCCAACTGCTAAGAGATTTGGACAAGTTTACATTCTCCAAAATGATGACTATTACTGAGATACTGAGATACTGACACGGTAGGGAATTTCATTTCAGAGCATGCTATTACAGAGAACAGAATAAAGACAAACTTGTTCTTCCAGCAGGAAAACAAGATAACAACACATAATATGAGAAACAACTGAACCAAAATGAAAAATCGTTTCCGCTGAAACGAAGTGCAAGGGCCCAGATATCCTTTCACATCTCCAGTCATCTCTCCATACATTATTTAGTAACAGACGAGTTGGTTTCTCTGCCATACTCACAACCTTGAACTATTGCAACTGTACCTTTTTAGTCCTATGAGATTCTACACTGAATTAAGCTAGAAAAGAGCAATTTGCATTGGGAATATTTTTCTCTTTGAATGCAGTACTGCTTAGAGAATTTTGATTACAGTGAGCAAAAAAGACTCAGCACTGGCCTGCCAAAAGAAGGGCATCTTTAGAAAAGAAAAAGCCCCATTAATGGAGCAAACAACAACATCCTTTCTCCACTGCCTACTACTCAAATGCTCAAAATGTACAGTGAGAGAAGCAAGAAGCAACATCCATGGACACTCCAACAACCGGCCTTGCAGCTATACGTGGATTTCAGGCACTATGTAAAAACACATGAACAATCCGAAGTCTTAGTCGTCGTCTATTTGCCACATCTGTCAGTAGGAGTGTATGAGCTGTACTGACATACAATACTTCTGAAAGCAGCTAGGATTAGACACGAATTGCTACTCCATATAAATTCTGATCATATTTAAAGAAAGCAGAAGACTCTTCACAGACATCTTTACCTTGGGTTTATATTTTATTGTGAACAGAATATTGGGCAGGAGGGAGTCCGGTCCCAAGGAACAGTAGAAGGTGACGACCCCAGCCACGAACGACCAGAAGATCATCAAAACGTGAAGATACCTTAGAGAGACACAGGAAGGAAACGCCGCTGCGTGAGAAGGCGCAGCGCCGCCCGCGCCCGGCTCCCCCGCCCGCCCGGTTACCGGTTGAGGAGGAGGGTGGCGGTGCCCAGCCCCAGGAGGAGGCAGCAGGAGAGCGGGTACTGCCGGCAGGTCTCCCGCAGCCCCTCGGCGCCCCGCAGCCGCCGCAGCAGCCTTCGCCCGGCCGCCCGCACCGCCTCCATGGCGGCCGCTGCCCGCGCCGGNGGGGCGGGCAGAGGCGGCGGGGGAGGAGCGGCTCCCCGCGGTCGGATCCGCGGGAGCAGCCCGGGAAGGGCGTCCCTGCAGCCCCGCGGTGGCATTTGCAGCTGTGCTGTGTCACGTAGCGTGCTAAGCAATGTAAATAGAAGATCTCTGATGACAGCAAGCTCACCCAGTTATAAATACTTGGGTTCTGGACAACAAGGGGTTCCCAGCGCCAAGCGGCCAGAAAGTGCTACGTCTGATTAAATGCTCTGTATTTAGATGATGACTGAACTAAGTCATTCAGTGACTAGGACACTAAACCCTATAAACACCGCTCAAAGCTTCGTAATTGGCTGTAAAGAAAAGGAACGGGGTAGGAAATGTAATAAGACCCCATCCTAACATCAGTAAGGATAGAAGAGTAAGACATTGAAAAGAGAGGAATTCTGGAATGTAGTTTATTGCTAGCGAGGATTTAAAGCCACCTTCACACGAATAATACCTTCAGTTACACTGTAAGCTACGAGCTTTCAAACCCCTGAGTGCTGTCAGCAGCTCTGCAGTTACTCAGTCTTACGAAACTCAAGGCTCTGTTAATAAGACACTACTGATTATGGGAGTATCAGTTCAATGGGCAAAAGGAAAAAACTCCTGTGAGTTTGTACCGATAAAGGGGCTACGTGGCAAGCATGAGAGAGACCCGCTCAAGGAGAGGTGCTGTTTTGAGAAGCTGCTGGTGCCTTTTATGTCCATCTGCACGAGCCCCACGCAGGCACATTGGGCACACCGAGTGAGTGAGGGCACATGAAATACTGAAATGCATCCGTTCAGATGAGCCGGGTTTACAAATCTTCACTGAGATCCCCGCAACTACGCTGTTAAGAAAATATTGGTATTTGGAGGGTGAGTCAGCATCTAGAAACCGAAATCAGAAAACAGCTTTCAGATTCTTTGCTCGGATGCTTTGTCAGTTTACGCAACACTTCCCTTGACCTCTCGAGTAGGTGAAACGCTGCAGTTCGACTTCAGTATGTTGACCTTTCTCAGAGTGCTTGGCAAAAGCCCAGGGTCAGCTTGAATTTCTTTAGGAGTCTCTGCACAGTATTATTTCATGTCAGTCCCCGTTTTCTAATAGAAAAAACCAAGGTGCATTCACACAGCAAATCTCCATACAGCCTATTCAGAGGAAATAAATTTTCCTAAGATGCATTTTTTTTGTTATCAGCTTACTTTATCCACAACTTTACTGCTTGTGATTTTTAGTTACTTACCTTCCAATGCTTTTAATAAGGAATAACTTTTAAAAATCCGTAATTCTTACAATATTTCATGAAGATGACACAGCATCACGTACCTAGAACACAGGAAGTGACTTGCACAGCAAACCAGCAGAAGCTTAAGTCAAACTTCTGCTTCCATTTGCATTCTCTACTTCAGGTAACGTTTCTAAAATTTATAGCTTCATTGTTCAGAATTGTGTTTATTTAATGTAAAATTGCCACATTCACATCTGGCACTAATTGTACCTCATTATCTGAGGAGCTATGCAATTTCCTTCAGTTCACAGACCTTACATCTGCTGGGCAGACAACAAACTGCTTTAGCCCATCCTGCTCTGCTGGAGACAGCAGTGTTGGCATTGCCCATCAGCCTCTGTCACTATGGCCCCTAGATTGTTCTGGTACACTGAAAGACTCAGCTGACGTTTGTTTGTTTTTCAACAAAATAAAACCATAGAAGAACAAAAGGGAACTACTGACAACATCGAGCTTTTAAAAATTCTTTGAGAAATAAGAACTTTATCCATTCCCTGGAGATAGCAAGTCTTTCTCTCTTCACATAAATTCTTGGGAAGATTCTGTGGTCAGCTGGAGAAGTGCCAGGGAAAAGCATGCATCTGGAGATGGGCTCTGAAGTAATGTGGCCAGGACTGGGTTATTCTGGAGAGATTTTATTTTAGTATTTAAAATGTAAAAGGATTTTTCACTGATCACACAAGTCATCTTGTGGAACCAATTCTCCCTGGTTTGGGGTTTAGGGTATGTTTTCTTTGATGGCAGGAGAAGCTTGCCTATTCTAGCATTTAAGAAGTATATCAGAGCAGAATTTCAACAACTTGAAATATAAAACTACAATTCTCAGCTAAGTAACATCAGTTATAAGGCTGAGATTGTATTTACCAAAGTGGGTTTTTTTCCACCTTAAAAAGTACCTTTTTAAAATAAGCCAGACAGTGAACTGTAATATACAGATTCTTACCAGTTAATTGCATTTAATTTATTCTGCAAGTCTGCTTTTGCTCTTTTCAAGGCCTTACATAGTTCTCTCTTGCAAGGATACAGTTGTCAAGGCTAATTTACAATATCTAATACTTCATATTTACCCAATACGGAATTTATTTTCCTTTATAATTATGCATCACAAGTCCCTGTTCACTTTGTGGGCCCTTTCCAAGTTTAAACAGAAGGCTTCATATTAGCCTTTAACTAAAGCCATTTAGCAGAAAACTCTAGAGAACACTCATTTTTAATATTCAGCAAATAGCTAAGCTTAAGTAAAGAAGTGAAACTGAAGTTGGCCAGTCAGTTCCCAAGAAAGGTAAGCATTAGTAGGCTCTTTGCACTTGACGTTTTGAAATTCAAAACTGAAGGGGCATCCACCAACAGTTACCTGAGATGATCCAGGTGTATGCAACAAACGCAAGGTGAAAACTGCCCTTCAGTAGTACTTTTTGGCCTTTAAAGGAACACTGAAACTTCAGGGGAGAGTGACAACTGACCATTTGCTGCACATTTCTGGTTTGGGTAGAAAAATTATTAGCACTTTGATAAGGAAAATTAGCTTTCCTGTTATGAATAGTTATGTTCATTTTTCTGTTAATGAGTTAATAAACTGTTCATAGTCAAGATTTATGGCATTTGGGAGTCATCTCCCTGTACCACTCACACAGATCTGTGCTTGCCAGTGGTATGAAAACGTGTGCTGGCTGTACTTGAAAGGTCTTGTATTTGCCTCCTGGATCACATGCTGACCCTCACTCTGACCAAATTAAAGCAAACTGGATGAGAAAGTGATAGCCTGGGCCCAGGAGTACCTGTTCAATACAGCAACAGGGGCTTTGGGTTCCTGGATAAAATCCCTCTCAAGTTTTCTTCTAGAAGGATGGGGGAGTTCAGCTGCTGCAGTAAGGAGCAAAATGGCAGGTGAGAGGGAGAAATGGTTTAAAGAAAGATGTGCGAAACACTTTGTAAAAGATCACTGGTCTCCACACTTGCAGGGAATGATACAGACTTACAAGTTGTGCCGTTTGTTTGGAAGCAGATTTAGAAGGCAATTGAAGTTTAAGGGGAAAGGGTACGAAGTATCAATTGTAACACACCACTGAAAATTCATCTTTTTTTTTTTAAGAGACTGTAAAATACAGTTCTGTTAGAAAACCTGAAAATACCTACTAGGCTGTATTTAGGACTAAAAATACCAGGCAGAAAAAAGACTTGCAGGGCAAAAAAAGGAAGACAAGGAGACTGTTCCAATACAGAAATTCAAGTAAAAGGCCCCACTTCAGGTGGAGTTTCCAAAGGCTCAGTTTGGTATCCCCAACAGGAACAATGCTCGGCAAACCAGAGGGGTGCTGAGGAGCACAGAGTGTGTTAGCATTTCACTGGGACAAGGTCCATTTGGGAAGAAGAAAAAAACAAAACAAAACAAAACAAAAACCAGGCAATGTACCGGAGTTAGTTTTGCCTTGAAGAACGCCTTGAAGAACTTGTAACTCTGAAGGAGAAAGTAAAAAGATTAGGAGACAGACTGGTGTATAGAGAGCTTTTTCAAATTGTTAACATGAAAAGGAATTTTCTGAGGAAATTCTTTCACAAACAAGACCCTGGAGAGAATTTAGGTATTAGAGATGAAAATAACTTGTGTGATCATAAACTACTATTTATGGGACATTAAAGGAAAAGAAAATAGGGCAGGAAGTTGCAAGGTGGGTATAGAAGGTGACTATAAGTAAGAAAAAGAGGATATAGGTAAAGAGAGGAACTAAATGTATACAGGAGACACTGAAAAAATGCTTAAAAGAAACAAATATTATGATTTGTGGCAACACTTGGCAAAGCTGTAGTCCATAGAAATTTTATCTGGATTCACCCGAGCAAAAAACAAGGTCTCAGGATATGCACATGAAATACTAAGTGAGATAGGTCACTTGGTCGTATGTGCAGAGGTAAGAAAACCTAAATCCTTTGAACAGCCTAGTCTGATCAGGGAG
The DNA here is from genome assembly GCA_013397915.1 of Daphoenositta chrysoptera. NCBI lineage: Eukaryota > Metazoa > Chordata > Aves > Passeriformes > Daphoenositta > Daphoenositta chrysoptera. The sequence continues at coordinate 638,545 of VZRO01007151.1, forward strand.
GAATGAGGGAATGTCAAGATGGATGTTAGGAACTTGTAAGAAAAAGTCTGTGAAAGAACTAAGGAGCTGTACTCATGCAAACAATTAAAACAACACCATAGCACATACTTAAGAGCTCAGATGAAATGAAAATTAAGCTGTTGACTTGTGGGGATAAAGAAAGCCTTTCCCTGGATACACACTGTGAAAATAACTATGTCAGGTCCTGAAGGGAATTCCTGCAAACCAGCCTTGGTCAGTGGGGAAAATTTTCAATCAGGGTGTTCAAGCACAAATAGGAGCCAGGATCCCTTGTTTCAGCTGAATTAAAAAGTGTCAGGATAATCCTTGTTAAATGACATGTGTTTCTGTTAAGTCATTGTAAACTGTTGCAGCACCTATGCCTCAGAGCTATGGTGAGACCTGAAGAATTTAAAGCTAGCTAAGTTTTTCATCATAAATACACACTGGAGTCACGGAACAACTGTGCTGGATCGGCAAAAGTTCAGCTGGGTGAGCATCCTGTTTGTGATGATGGCCATCAGGAGTTACATACCTAGGAAAAAGTTGTAAAAGCATGGCAAGAATATAATAATAAGTTCCTGGAACATTCTTGTATGCTGATTCATAATCTTGGGGATATCCTGAGAAAGAATTTATCTCCTAAGTTTCAAGTTGTTTTTGAAGAACCAGAAACTTTAACATCCATAAAAATCATGCAAGAAGTTCCACCACTTGCACTTGTGTGAGTGAAGATACAGCTCTCCAAACATTCATGTGTTTACTAGAGATGGTGAAAAATCATTCCCTGCTCAACACGATTGTTGCTTATCATTTTACCAAAATACTTTGGTCACCTGAGAAAACTCTTTTCCAAAATTACGATTCCTGTTCCAGTGACTTGTCCTTCACGGACAAGTACAGGCACAAAAAACACTTCTGTACCTTTAATCATCTTTGTTGTTCTTCCTCTCCTTTTCCAATTTTATTATCTCCTCTGTTGTGTAGCAGTGAGTAGGGACAGGCTGCAACATGGGGAACAAAACTGTTAACAAAACAGCATTCAAAATTATTTTTATTAGAACTAGTGCCTTCCTAAACAGTTTAATTTTTTTGCCCTGCCTCAGAGTATTTTAATGTTTTTGCCTATGAAGATTTATGATCCTTTTTCCTCATTTGGATACAACTCCCATTTCTGATGGATTTATTTTTTCCACCTTAAAAAAAAAAAACCCACTGAAAAAATCCCAACCTAAAGCCTTCACATACTCAGGAAATTCTAATCAACAGGCAGAGGTAGTTAAAAGTGGAAAAAAAACCTAGCTGTAACTATAGGTTGCCATTGTAAGGCATCCTGTATCCAAGAAAGCTTTCTGTGGATACTTAATGTGACCATGTAAACCCAGACTTGGTGATGAGATCTGCAAGATCGGGCTTCTTTTGGTGACTGGTGAGCTGGTATCCTGGAGCCCATTGCTTTTCGCTTCTGTGGACACAGCAGTAAATGCCTTGAGTGTTTTTGTCAGGTCGGAATTCCACAGAGATATTTTTAGTTCAAGCAACCAGTTTCTCCAACAACATGAAGTATGTAAAAGCAGCACAGGGTAAAAGTTAAACAACATTGTCACCTTGAAAAAGTTATTTGTACTTAAGTCTTTCATAAGAGTCTTTCATGGGAACTGTACAGAACCAGTTGTATAACCAGGATATTGATTTGTTTACCATTTGTTGATTGAGGATGTATGGAATCAATCTGACATCTTCTTCCTTTTAAATGATGTCCAGGAAAAATGGAAGTATTTACAGAATGGTTAAAGAGAACATAACATAAATGTTACGTTTCCCTAGCAAGAACATTGAATATACGACAGTAGCAAAAAAAAATCTGATTCTGTGCAAAAGGCAGAATGCACAAGGCGATACTACGAGAGCACCTGGACAGAGGGCTGTTCCTCCTCATATGTAAGGATGAGTCTTAAGGCTTTTTGAAAATAGCTTTTGGAGCACATGGGCAGCTTGCCCATGTCTTACATATTTTGTAGTATAACTGGAGCATATAGCTCCATGGTAGAGCTCCACTCCAGGAGGAGTATTATTCTTTAAATGAGAGTTTAAGTGGATCTCAGTACCATGCTCTCTACAAGGCCAGGCTTCCTTACAGCTTATGACTGATCAATCCTTACAGCTCACAGCTTATCAGTGCTATCAAACAGTTGCCCAAGTTCCTGGAGGCATGCCAGACTTCTTTTGCCATCCAAAATGCTGGTATATCTGATAGAAAAAAAGCAATGTATTTTTATACAGCACTTCCCCTCTAGCACTGGCATTAAAGGTGCTTCTCCAGAAGCAGGTGGTCCCTCTGTGAGTCTATGCGCGGACACAGCTTGGCAGGACAGAATGCCACAGTCCCTCTCCCAGAGTGGTAGGGAACAGCTACTTGAGATTCCTCCAGATGTTCTGCAAATGTTGTTCCTGGTGCACACTTGGCACCTGTGCAGTGAGTTTCCCTAAACTGACCTCTGGGGAGGGAGAGTGCATGCTGAGGCAAAGGAAGAAGACTTTGAGTTGTTTACAAAAGGCACAATGTGAAATCAAGCAAGGACTATTTGGAAGACTTCGGTGAGTACTGCAGAACTCCATTAAAGTTTTGCTTTGCTTTTTATTTTCTGTTTTATTTAATTAACTAGCATTCTAGCTAGGAAAGGATTGGAGCTAGTAAGGTCTGATACCATAGAGGAAATTATTATTACCACTCAGTATTTCTCTGAAACTCAATAAAATAATTTCTGATTTGTGACTGAATTACTTGCTACTATATAAGCTACCTGGCTTATCTTTAAAAAGCCAATTTACCTGGCTTTATCTACAAAAGAATCACAAAAGAAACTGCTTAAAACACCAGGCAGTAAGTTAGTTATTTTGGGTTCCTTGCACTACCATGTCTTTAATGAACTGAAGTCCTGGCCTTGTCCCAAGAAATGATCAGCCACTTCTCCCTTGCAGGATGCTGCACTTGAATCGCACTTTTCAAGAACAAATGCGACTCTGTGCAAGACACTGGTGTACTTGGGAGCTCACTGGGCTCAAGTTCATCCTGAACTTGAACTCTGCAAAGAGGCTGCTGAATTGGCATTGATTCACCCCAGCTTTTACCTATTCTCACTTTGTGCCCTGCATCGAGACATTCAAGACTTTACATGCAAACTTTGCTAGGAATTTGGCATCCCCTCAAGCATCACTCAATTATGAGGCAGCATCAGTCTTATTAAGAAGTTTTTCTCAACTACCCTACTTTAACCCACCTTCTAAGGGATTATTAAGAGCAGTGAGTGGCAAATATGTCACACCATTAAAAGGAGATGGAAGAACTCCTCACCTACATGCACAAAGAAAAGGTCTTCCTTTGGAACACGTGTATCAGATATTCAAGGCTGGCTCTTACTTCCCTGGAGACAAGACCATTAGTTCATCACTTCTGAACAGTGATTTTATAAATACCAGCTCTAGGACATCACTCCTCCAAACAGGACATTTGAAATAGCAGGGTTAAGCATAGTAACAGGTAGGTTTTTCTCCACAAATTTTGTTTTGCTGTGTTTAAAACCTCCTCCCTTACAGAGATACATTTTTCTTCTGAAATGTGTATCAAGATAAAGTGGCCCTGATGATTATGACAGCCAGGACAGGATATTCTTACCTTCTGACATATAATCCAACGGCCCTATCTGCTTTTGACCTGATGTTTCCATCTGGCCAAGATCCATCACCTGACACTCCCCTCTCATCATGCTGTGGCTGCTAGATGGTGCCTGGCTGAAGAGTGTACCTACCTTTCACAGGAAAAGGACAGACAGATTAGAGACTGGGAAGGTTCTAGAAAGCTGTAACATAGCTAAATGAAGTTGTTCTATGTTGTGGTTTGCCAGGTTATTTCCCTATTTTTTTTTTAAACCTGTATTAGAAATTTGCAATAGTCTAGTTCGGTCAGATTTGATGGCTCTCTTTTGCACACAGGGAGAGGACTTCTTTTTCAAACTGTTTAATTTATTTTCCTTTTCTCAGGAAGCAAATAATATCCTTTGTTAAATGCTGGGGAGTGTTTGTGATGTAATCACTCCTAGGTCAACCTGTTAAATACAAGACATTTGTATTCCTCTGAGCAGGAACTCCCTGGTCATCAACACTGCTTTAGAAAGAACAGAGGTGTTTACAGAAGACCCTGCAAGTTTTTGTTTTCACATTGACAATTTTTGCCCTTCCAAATGTCCGAGTCAAGACATGTCTGTTCTTCCTTGATGTGAATATTAACCACAATTTTAGTTTATTTGTGAAACCTGAGATGTCTTTTCATCATTTTTACCATATGGTGGAAAGGCATAAATTCTAAGATTACCACATTAATCTCACATGCCCCATGTCTAAGAATTCCAACACCTATGACCTATTTAGCTTACATGCCTTACAAAGTGGTGAATATCGTCCTCTTCCTAAATATCTTTCAAAATCAGGGGACAGGGGTGTTGGGGGAGTGTTCGTGTTTCGGTTTTTGTGGGTTGGTTTTGGCTCCCCCCACCCACCCCCCGCAGTATATGCATTTTTGCTAGCTACAGATATTACAAGATTGGCCCTGCTGTTAAACAGGTTCAGTCCTTCTCAACGGTCAAAGAATTACCTTGATTCTAAAATACATGCCTCAATTACTGGGATCTAGCTACACCCAGCCATCTGAACTTAAAACCAAAATTGCTAAGTTATTCTATCTTTAACTACGTAATAATTTAAATTTTACATGTTTTAATCTCCTTGTATTTAAGAACAAAAAGGTTACTTCACGAGGATTTAGAAACTTGTAATATACACTATGCACGACTGTCTCTTGTTCTTCCAGAGACTACAAAAATTGGAGTTGATCATCATCTACCTACAGCTGTACTAGTCATCACAGTTGTTCTTAGCTAGCTCCACAGTAAAACTACAGAAGCATTTTAGCACACTTCAATACCACATAATCTGCTTTAGCACAGACCATCACTGAAGGCAGTTTGTGCCAATCTTGTTGAGATGTGACCACTACCTGATATACCTCAATGCCATCTGTACCTACATGGTGAGGACACCTTCATGCACCTCAAAGTGCATTACGCACTGGCAGGCTTCACTTGCCAAAAAGCTTCCTTAGCAATGCTTTTTCACTATTCATCTGTATACTCCTCTTCACTCTTTACTCCGTGAAAGCTGTACTATTTAGAAATGTTATACTTGAGACAATGAGCTGTGAATGTTTAGATACTGCCATTAAGAAAACAAAACCCTTTACTTTCTAGTAGAAACCTGTACTGATTTTAACAGTTAACCTAAGAAAAGACCAACTAGCTCAAATTAACAACTACTAGGGTCTAAGACTTAGTAATCAGTTCATGACTATGAACAATAACATCATTTTCTTAGATAGAAACATGGCCACCTGAATGGCTTAGAACAAAAACAAACCTAACTTCAGGTTAGTGTAACATTAAGCAAAAATTCTAACTTACATTTATTACACCACTCCCACTGTAAGGTCAATTCTATGCAAACCCAAGTTGCAAACCATACTAAATCCAACGGATTTAAGACCTTACATATTCTTCGTAACTGGAAGATCGATCTCACTGGAGTTAATCCCATAATGAGGTGTGGGTTTTTTTCCTGAGAGTTTGTGTTAATATTACAAGAACATAGTGGAGCAAGATACTGCTAATGCTTGAAACCACCTAAACCTTGTTGTACTGTCATGTCCTCCAATGAGAGAAGTTATGACCATCTGTTCCTTTACAACCAGGCCTTGTCTTCTGTTAGCATGAAACCCACATGATACTTCTTCACCTGCAAATTCTGACAGATTTTAACAACATATATGCCAGTTTTCTTCAAAGTAGCTTTTAAGCATCTCACTAATTCAAAAGCAAGTGTAAACGATTGCACTTCTGTAACTGTAGATAACATAAATACAGGACACTTTCACTAGACTAAGGCAGTTACACACCGGTCACTCCCTGGTGAAAGAGACATCAGTGATTGTCACTGCAGGTTTGTCTTCTGCTAGAAGTATCAACTTAAGCATACATTCAAAACTCAAATTCTGTTTAAAATTGTGGATTGCAAACAGGTTGGCTTGTCAGAACAACTACTTGTACTAGAAGAAAAAAACCATTTCATTGCAGTATCCAAAGGAAGCCTTTGACCACAACCTGAAACAGGAACAGTCCTTTAATAGCCATTTTGGCTGTCCAGATGCAGGGACATTATTTGTATCTGTCATCTCTAATACTGTAATGTTAAAATCAGATTCCAATTGTAATATACATTTGCATAATGAAAAGATTACTTAAAATTTATTTTATACTAGCTCTCACCAATGTTTTGTAATACAGCTTCATTCTTGAATATGCTGACATTGCTTCTTAAGAAAAGCCCTGAATTACTAATAGAACACCTGTAAAATTATCTTTGTTAAATTCTCAAGGAGGAAGCTTTTTGATCCCAAATTCATTACACTTAGTAACATGGTTTTTAAATAACCATTATGAGTGACAGAATTAGGTACATTCCTCATCCCACTAAAGAGAAAAAAAAATCTGAAAACTGTTACTTTAAATGGCAGAACAATAAAAAAAATCAGGACAGTTGGAACCAGGAACTCAGGATCTGATACATTCTATCCTGGCTTTCAACAGATGACTTGTGCTCATGTAAAATCCCTTAAACTACTATGATTACTGACACATTAGTGTAAAAATAGATACTGAATTATCTATGAAGCATTTAAGACATTTTTAGACCGGAAGTATTTAACACTAAATGCTGTCCGATTACACTCAACATTCACTTGGCATTGAAGTGGACACACTAAAATTAACGGTTAAAATGCACAACCTGGCTTAATCACTGCAGATAAGGAATCAATTGGATTTTGGGTACTGCAAGTCATTTAAGTACTAGAAAGTCTATTTTTACTTACCATTATTTTCTGTGCAGTCAAATGGCATAGACTATTCTACTGGCTGTGCAGCACAACTAAGAGTACATTTCATAACTTCCTTAGTGCAAAGAAAACAAGCAGTGAGATTCCATGTCTTTTCTACACATTAGTGACCAAAGCAAGTACACTGTCACACGAACCGTGCAGAGATACAGAACTGTCACCATTAATCAGCCAAAGGAATCATTCTCAGACTACGGGGAATTAGATTTTTGACACTCCAAGTTTTACCTAAATGACTGAATGTAAGTGTCAGCTTAGGACTAGACACCAAACTTCATGAACATTTATCTGAAATGAAATGTATTTTGTGATTCAAACTTTAAACATTCAAGCTGCATTTAAGTACCTATTATCTACATGTTATGACTGTGATTTTTAGACTTCACAGATGCTTTTATTTTTCTACTTTTTTTTTAAAAAAAAGCTTTTCCAGCTTTTACCTGGAAGTCTGGCCACCTAAAGCAGCTTTCATGAAGACAGCCTTAAATAAGTAACATAACCCAATGTTTGCAGATGAATTCAGTTGTGCAGCATCCCCTCAGGAGCTGGCCATTTAAAAATACATATTTTGTGGAAAAAACTAGTAACCAGTTACATATTGGCAAGAAAGAGGTATAATTACATGAGACAATAACCCCTCTCCAAATTGCCAGTAAAGTAACAAGCTAGTCCTAGCGGCACTTTTCAACAAATCTCTTTTGTAACAATCAAGGCAAAGGGGCACCAGAATAGTCAGTCTTTAATCCTATGGATTTTTTAAGTAAGTAGACATACACTTGCAAACTGTGACCAGATGTCTGTGACAATCAGTCTCCCGGGAAGATTTTAACATCAGAGCTTCTAGGAAGCATTAATTGGTACTACATGACTGTAGAGTGACAGTAACTTATTCCTTCGCCCCCCACTACCTCTAGTAAGGATCAAGGTATTTCCAGCTCAACTTCCTCTCCTGTTGCCACATCCCATTTTCATCTGACAGACCAAACGGCAAAGCACAATCTGTTGTGTCCTATGCCAAACTAATTCAACTAGTTAGCCCCAGACAAGGGATGTCATGTGGTGGTGCTGGAGTTAATTCAGCAAGACACTCTGAAAGACAGACTTTTATGTCCATTAACTCCATACCCATACAGCCATAAAGTTAGGCATAAGCTTCAGGGCATGAACACAAACTCAAGCTTGCACTTTACCCATCTCAGCTGTCTGAAAACTGTATCGTCAAGTTCACTGCTTCGTTGCCTACTTAAAAACTTGCTACTCCATTTTAAACAATTAACATTTTCCACTAAATTCTCACTAATGTGAGGGAGTAACAGTCTTAACATTGTGCAGTGTATCAATTGAAATACACTCTTGTGAAAATGTTCTGTGTGTTTATGTCCATGTTGCCTTTCAGTTTTATTTCTCTAAACAACTAAAAAATCCCCCCTAACTGACATATGGGAGTACTGAAATAATTGTTGGGCTGAACAGGAAAGTTAAGCCTCTGAAGAATAATCAAAGGCACAAGGGAATAAAAAGTTGCAGCCAGATATAATATTTCTATCCTGAAGTTGGGAATCCTGCCTTCAGAGGACACTACATTTATTTTAGACTATGTCATACCTCTTATTCCCAACAAGAACAGAATTAGTATTCCTTATTTTAAAGACAGTATTTACATAAGAGTTGTACAATGCAGAAATTCAGAAACTGATCTTAGTATCTTATTGTAGTAACAGTCTTCCTCCAACAGTAAAAACACAAACTTAAGTTTTGAGTCGTAACAAATCTCATCTTTAAAAACTGGAAAGAAAAAAATGTACAGTTGCATGTCCTATATGAAACCTTTCAAATAAAAAAAAGAGTATTAAAACAAGAGTATAATTTAAAAAGCCGTGTATTGGAGTGTTTATAAACCAGAAGTGTTAAGCAGCAGCAGTTTCCGGTTTCTTATTAAATTCAACTAGACTTCAAATTTAGAAACACATTACAAACCAATGTGGAACTATACTACTTAAGCACCTTCACAGGTGTTTCAGTAAAGAAAGCCTCCTATGAGAACAAACAGAGGCAGCACAATATATTAAGTCAAAACTTGCCTTCAACGTGCCAAAGAGAACTGTCGTATGTTCGTTTGTCACCAAAGCACCCCCTAAGAGATGCATTATTGCTGTAGAACATTTCAAGTTTACCAACACCCAAGTGCAACCACATTGATGTTGTATATACGCACTTGCCCATTCTCACCAGTATTTCCACTTACTGGTTTTTCTTTAAACAATCAAATTTAAAGCTTTGAAAAATAACAGGTTTTTGATTTTAGTTTTTTTTTCCACAATATTAGTCACCACATGCAATTTAGTTTTCTGATAATTTTTCTAAAAAACTGCACCAATATCAGAACAGTGCAAATCATATTTAATTGTAAAAGTTATAATGGCTTGAGTTCATAATTAGAGGGAACACTGTCAGGATCTTGGTATTTTGCTCATTCACCATTGCATGCATTACATTAAAAATTTTCCTGTCAATTTTGCCTTTTTATTTTTAATAGTTGTCCCCCATGCTTTTTTCAGAGCTGAAATCAGGGATATAATCCACAATTTCAACACACATAGTGCCTGAGCTGCAATGTTTTTACGCACTCAAGATCTACTGTTACAACTCCATAAAGGCATTATCCCCCGCAACACGTTTCCAGACTAAGAACTAGTCACTAGCACTTGTGATCCAACAAGTGTTTCAAGTTTTTCAGCAATGGAGAGATTTCAAGATTAAGAAATCTGAGGACTTTCCCTCTTCTACAGCCCCCAGTGTTTCATTTTATAGCAAGTTCAAAATTGGTTTCCACATCTTGACAGTGTTCCTTATAAAACCATACGACAGTAAAAGTGCCAGTAGGCATGGCAACCTCTTTGAAGGGAGCATTTTAACTCCTTGGCACTGGGAATGCCAGCACCAAGGATTACATTGAAATTTAAAATTATTCTTAAGGCTACAACTAGAAAACCCACTTTCCAAAAGCCTAATTTCTCTAAGTAGATTTGAAAATTCAGAAGCTAATGCAACTGTTAAGTTTTATGCTCAAATCTGAGGAAGAAATTTTCTTTTCTTTAGCAAGGGCAGTATATGAAACTCTGGTAGCAAATGTCTCTTAGGCATTAACTACTCATTTTACCATAGTTCACTTACTTTGTCTTAAAAGTTCAAAACTGGCAAGGCACATTTACATATTCCAATGAATACTTGACAATTTTTTAATTACACTTTATGTCCCAGCTATCCCAGTAATTGACATACAACATACTAAAATGGTTTATTAAGGTAACAAAAAAAAAAATCAATTAATGTGAAAACATACAGGCTATTGGCAACCACTATTCTAAAAATTATGTAAATACAAGTAAACATACTGAAATGTGTGCGATTCTAAGTTTTTAACCAGAAGATCTCTGTACTAACACACATTTATATTAATGACACATAAAAAAAATAAAAACTTTATTACAAAAATAAGTTACACTCGCCTCCAGCTTACAGTATAAAACAATTTTATTTGCAGGAATGCAAAATGATTGTTTGCCATGAGCATTTTCAACATATGACATGTCTAATTTTGTTAAAATTTGCATTTACTGGGGGAACTGGTGTGTATAAAACCTTAATTAGGTATAAGCTTCAATTTTCATTGTGGTGCCTATGGGTATGTAGTATAACTGCAGTATCCCTTTGTGCAGGGGGTTAAGGGAACTCTTTATGCCAAGTCCAAAGTAAGTCATAATTTTATCTATCTTTTACCTATATGAAGCTGGACTTGGCAAGGTTCTGTTTTTATTTTGTCTTTTTTTAAGGGTGGTTCAACAGAGGATGCTTCACCACTGAACACTCACTGTCATCAAGGTGCTTTAGAAAATAAAAAACATAGCACAAATGATTGTACTCTACTCTACTCTACAGGTTATCATGTTCTGCGTAAGAGAAATGGAAAGCTGATCCACGTGTTTTTACAGTGATCAGCAATAAGAAATGCACTAATGAAAACATACCTTTTACCTAAAAAGCTAAACTACAGCCATATACTATTCTATGATTTATGAAAAACTTCAAAATATCCAAATGTCAGGCTTCACTGTACAGTTGTCAGTTTTAGTCTGACCTTTATAAAGGGACACTGCAGTATTTAGTACAAGTTGCTGATGCACTTTTTTTGAACATCTGATGTCTTACAAAAGTAACATCTTGCTAAACTATTATACATCCAAATAACTACAATATCTGAAGAAGCAAGGCTGCTTTTTCAGCCACAAAATACGACAAAAGCAAGGCCTGTTATGATGGTCATGAGGAAGTCTTACAAAGCCTCTGGAACTAAAGGCAACTAAGAATGTTACATTTGGTATATTATAATCTTACCCTCATATCATATTAAACAAGCCTTGCTTTTATCTACAAAGATTTTCTATGTACAGTACAGACAGGGTATAGTTCAATCCTCTGCTACTGAGGTAGTTAACCAACCCTTTAAAAAAGGTTCTGAAAAGAACCACTATCTGGAATGCCTGACTAACCAGCTCTGATGATTACACCTGAAACTGCTGTATCTGAACACAATTCATAAGTGATTACTAAATAGACAATCATGATTAACCTTCATGAGCAGAAATAAAATTTAAGGATACCAATGATGGTATTCATCTATACCACTGCAATAAAAATTTAAAT
>VZRO01007151.1:655251-673509 GCA_013397915.1 Daphoenositta chrysoptera
AGAGGGAAACTGTGCCACTTTCAACAGCCTTCTGTATTTTAATTAAATGAACAGGTATTTATGGTGACATTGCCAAGATGCAGAATACACAATAAGAAGTACAGCTTTATCAGCAAAAGATTTAAGCAGAAGAGAAAAGACCTGCCTGGCACAGAATAGAAGGGAAAGAAAAAAGAAGAAATTCACTTCTTAGAGTGACACCAGATGCCCATGGAAGAAAAAAAGGGGTAATAAAGTTATGAGAACTATAAGCAGGGCAAACTTAACCAATTCCATGTGTACAGTAGGTCACCATGTGGAGATCTCTATAATCTCACAACCTCACTATTTCATCTTCTTGCAGGTTGCACAACAGCACTTCCAAGTTATTTTCGGATGTAACGTGGGGGAGGGAATAAGAAAGCAGGAAGATATCCAAGAAGAAAAACACATGAGAACATTAAGCAGAACACACCAGCAAGAAACTGTCTTTTTTTTTTTTTTTTTTAAACCATATTCAGCATTTACTAGTGCAAGATCTCTATCAGAATGAGTTCATAAGCTTCGTGGGCAGATGTATCTTCTGGAAGTGGCAAGAAAGAATATCAGGATCCTCCTTTCAGTGGGTACTTTACTGAAGAGGGGGTGCTGTATCAATACTACTAAGCCTGCTGAGAGGAACACCGGATGCTACGTGATATCACTGCAGAAGTACAGGGAAATTTACATTAAAAAGTGAAAAGTATGCACGTTTCATGACCTTCAGACAGCTCCTCCAGTGCTCTCACACTCAATAAGCAGAGCAAGACAGAACCTGAATTATCACTAAACACCACTATCAGATTTTTTCTGCAAACAAAAATGAATCCAACATTTTTCAGAGAAGCCAGAAAACCTGTATACACTACAGTTTATCTACTAAAATACCCAGATGTTCTAATTTGGTAGGAGTGCACACATCTTTCAGAAGTAATAAAACGTAACTACATGCATTTACACTTACATCTGATTTTTAGCCGCTTGTCTCTGAGCTTTCCGTTCTTTCCTTTTTTGATCTGGTGGCTTAGCAAAAACAATTTCAATGTTTTCTCCCTCTAAATCTTTGCCGTTCATTTCTTCCATTGCCTGAAGGAATTAACCAGACTTTAAATACACTTCCAAGCATATCTGAAGTTATTAATTTTATTCTATCTTTTAGAGCATGCATTTTTAAATTTATCCAGAGCTAAAATAACAATATAAAGCTTAAAAAAAAATTAAACAATCCAACAGCATAGCATCATGGATTCCAGGTTATGTATTTCTTCTGAACTTGGCTCTCAAACAAAGAACTTCATGTATCAGTTTAGAAATCTTCCCCTCAAAACAGGCTTCAATCTTTGCAAGTTGTTACAACTAACGAAGTGACAGAACTGTCCTCAAAGTGCACATTTTGTAATCCATTAATAAATTCTTAATGTCAGCACACATGCAGGCAGTACTAAAGCTAGAGCTCAATATATTCTTCTACTCCTTTACTTGTAATAAATATCACTTTCAGAAGCCAAAAATTAAAGAGTCATTCTATCACAAGGAAAAAACAAATAAACCAACCACAAAAATCCCCAGCTCCTCCCCAAATCCACACCTCCTCCCCCCCCAACCCTCTCCTCAAAAAAATGCACAGCAAACCATCAACTCCTTCCCTACCCTCCCTCCCATGTGCAATTCCCATGGGCCACAATTACTGCTACAAGTTAATTTTGAGCAGAGGAATCCTAAAGATTCTACCACTTCTAAGGACTCTACATAGCTAAGCCTTGACAGGATATATATATTACTAAGACTCTTTTCATCATCTTTCTAAGCATCTACTTTAAGGCATAAGGATATGTAAGAAAAACTGAATCCCCCTGTATCCTGCATCTGCCCACAGAACATAAAAAATGGATACAGTACAGGCAGGAGGGGAATTACACTTTCCCTTCCTAACAACAAATGACATCAAGACAGGGCTAGCAAAATCCAGGAATGACAATTACTAAATTGTCCAGCACCCCTCATAACAAAAAAAAAAAAAAAAAAAAAAAGTTTTTTCCTGGAAAAATAAATAAAAACATTACCTAAGATTTTATCACCTGCCCTAGAGAAACTGCTTTAGATTTCTACCAATAATTTGGTGAGAAGAGTCATTCAACTTCTGGCAGTTGAGTTTCAAATGGTAACAACATGATTATCTTAAAAGCTCATCAGAAGAATTACTTAGGATAGGTGCATTATTTAAGATTCACTTTTCAAGCTAGGATTGCATCATCCTAGGAGACACCCAGAGAGAACAAAGTTATCAGTGACAGTGTGTTACCATTTCTCCAGACATAGCTTTTTCTCAAGTTAGAAGATGCATACAGCTTTTAACAACACTACTTAAAACACACACACACACAGAGTTACAGTCCTCTTCACTTACCTTTACAGCACCATCCCGTTCATCAAAATGAATAAAAGCATAGTCTTTTAGCTTCTTCACTCGTTCTAGCTTTCCAAATTGACTGAAGGCCTTTTCTAGAATCTCCTCTGTTACAGTATTGGCAAGATTGCGTACAAACAAAACTTTTACCTAAGGGAGATGAAAAAAAAACCCAAAACTTAGGAGTATGATCTCATTTCAAAACGCAAAATGAAGCTTTGCAAGTTACTGCTATTGCCAGTACTGAAAACATCATTACATTTCCTGTACAGCATTTTATATACATATATATAAATGTATATATATAAATATGTACATTTAAATAGTTATACAGCATCAGTTAGCTCCAAAATTCCCTGACAGAAATATTCAATCTGTTATTAAACATGATTATGTAAGTATTAGTATCCTGAAAGTCAATCCAATTTGTGTTAGTGTTTAAAAGGATCCTAGCAGCAGTTATCTTCAACCCAGAACACTATCAAACTTGAAAGGAGGTAACCAGAATTGGTTACGCACAAAACAATTAACTTATCCAAACGTTTAGTTGTTTAGACAGGTTTTTGCTCAGTTATTTGCAGAACAGTCATCACTGTAATATCTAGGTCAGAGGTGACAGGCCTGCAGCTTTCAAGCTGCTTAACTTGTGGTTCCTACGCTACAGCTACACCAAACACCTAATGTCGGGATTGTGCTTGCCTGAGGGGCACTCAGTGACCTAAAGCCATTGCTAAAAGACAGAATTGCAGACAGAGGGGGATACTAAGGCTGACACTGGCCAGTCACCCTCCAACTTTCTCCTAAGTCAAACTGTGCTATTCCCTCGAGGAAGAGTCACCACCAAATAACTCTGGAAGTTTATTGCCTCACTCCTGGCTCACTAAAGCACGCAAACGGCTCTTAAGCTACACAAAGACTGCTCCACAGCTTCTAAAATCAGAAAGGCAGGTTATCATCCAACTGTTGATATATACCCTATTAACTGACTGACATGGACTAAATCAACCATACAGAGTTTCATCAATCACCAACTGCATAGGATAAAGGAAAATCTAGAGCAGTCTGACAAAGGTTTAAACTAAACCCTTATTTAACATAGCAGACAACACACACTGGAAACCACGAATCACCTATTAGTGACCCGAATGAAAGATTCATCCTTGTGACCATGCTGAGGCTGCACTTAATGACTGGACATGACCACGTTTACATTATGTCATCCATGCGTTCTCACAATTTACAAGACTCTTCAACTTGTTGAGTAGAGTTCCTTCCACATGCTGGCACCATGCTCTGACAGTTTAATCACCTCCTACTGCCAAGGAATGCTCACTGTCTTACCTGCCTACAATGCAGCTGCCAATCAGCTGCAAGACCTGCAACTTCTGCTTACGTCCCCTCTGCTCCTACTGGTTTCAAATTAGCTGATGACATCAAGTGAACACTGCACATAGCAGCACTGACTCCTGATCCTGAAGGTCAACACAAATAACACAAGGTGTGAAAGGACCAAAGAAAGCATGCTTCCATTTCTGAAGCAGAGCTGTACTCTACTCCCCCACATAGAGGAATTCAATAAACTCAGACACCCTTTTTCAAAGAATTGCTATGTAATTAAGTTACAAAAAAAACCAGGACAGACTCTCATAAATCTGTCTCACTCACTAGCTGAACTAGGATAGCATGCAGAATTTGGAAGAAGGGATACTACAGACCGTAAATCTAACCCAGTGTATCAACTCTAGACTTTGGCAATAGTTACTCCTGCTGATTCTCAGGAGATCATAAACGTCATAGTCAACTCCACAAGGAAAGCTGTTTCCTATTATGTATTAAGCTGCTCCTGCATGTCTTGATGGTAAGAGCAACCTTTATTTATTGCAACCCATACATAATAACCATTTTTAGTAACATACCCTAACTGCTACCTTGACCTTATTCCATGGAAATGAATTACAGGAAGTTTTGTGATGTAATCAATGGGTTTGGAAACCAGTGAGTTTTAAACAAATGTTCCATATTCTTGTTCTTTAAAAAAGGATGAAAACTAGAACCTTGCAACAAACCCTAAGTAGCATAATAAACCCATGATGATTGACCTGATTAAAAACTAGACAGAATAATCATTATTTTTAACAAGATGCACTAACATAGTTTTTTTAAATAAATAAAAAAGCAACTAATTTAAATTTTCCCAGTGCAGACAAATTCATTAATCTCTAACAGCTGAAATTTTTTAACACCTTTGCTCATGTTACTGATTAGAAGTGTAACTCAATGAGTCAAACATGATGTAAAAGCTATTAGGCAGGTTAAAGCACAGGTTGAGAGAAGCTGAACCCATTTTTACTTCACTTAAACTAGCTAAAAAGGGAGGGAAGGAAAAAAGAAGTCCTCTTCATTAAAGCTTACAGATTATCACACCAAGAATCCATGAATACTCCTAACAAGCAATATACCCAGCACCACCATTTTGTTTTAAAGGCAGAACTCACATTTAAAAAACTGTTTAAGATTAGACTACCCCAAAACTTCTGGGATCTGCTCCTTTTCCTCCTCTTACCTACAGCACAAACACTTCAGGCCACATTCTCCAAGGGTTACTATCCCTGTCTCTTGTCCTGTAATCTGCCAGACAGCCACAAGCATAAGACTTTATTTAGCTGCTTAACCTGCCACTCCAGAACGTCCTCTGCAGCCTCAGCCATCCTACAGAAATCAAGTAAAACATTAATAAATTTAGCTAGACTACAGGTGTAAGAGGAAACAAAATGACACTTAGGAGAAATTAAACTATCAACACAGCTGCTTGTGAAGTTGGAAAAAAGTTCACTTTGGACCAGAAGTCAATACCTTAACCCATTATACTCTGATATGTTAGTACAAGCACTCATCTCCTGTAGCACATACATCTAGCTTGAGAATCTAGCTTCATCCCTCATCATGCTCAAGCTACTTCACACTGAAGGTAACAGCCCATTTAAATGATAAGTATTTACTCATACGATACTCTCCACAACATTTTATCAGAAGGACAAAGGAAAAAAGACTCGCACAGGCATTTCAGAAATTTAAATTAGTAGGTGTCCATATACTCATGAAATGACATGCTGCTTGTACAAAATTTAGAACACTGTTCACCTTCTGGCTACGTATGTGAACTTGTCCTCCTTATAGCTTGCTCTTACGGACTTGCTCTTCTAGCAATCTTGACACGAAAACTGATGACCAGATGATTATTCTGATAAAAACAACCTACTCTTTATAGTCACAGTTTCCTCCAGAGCCTTCTACCATAGCAATGTGCAAGATGACACAGGTCAATAGATTTCCATTTGCTCTGGATTGACAGTAGTCAGAAGCAATGACAGCCAACCTGCAGCTCACGTCCAGGAGATTACTGACTGCAGCAGCAGCTCCACTGCTCTTTCTCTTAGGAGGAAGATAGCATTAACAGAAAGTAAACCTTACACTAAGTGCCAGGTACAGTCAGTTTCCCCACAGGTCCAGCAGGTGGCCGAGAAAGACTGGAGCAGAGACTTTCCTTGTTGCAAGAATAAACTAAGGGACACAGCCAGTGAGGAAGGTCAGACACCAATGATCATCTCAGTTTCTGTCTTAGGACACAAGCCAGATGTTCTTTACTTTTTCAGTAGAGCCAGTCTTATTCATAGAGCCTTGCTTTTCCATACATCTTCAACCCAAGCTCCATGTCCTATCTTTGGCATGGGGCAATAGAAGTATGTAAGTTGATTTTCTCCACATTTTCTACATTTTTTCTCTTCATTTCCATGTTTCTCCTCTTATCATGTCCCATTTCAAATACAAAACAATACAAGGTATTAACACATTCAAAAACTATACAGTAAATGGGGCAAACCACAATCAAGCTTTCATTTCTTTAGCCTTTCACTCTACATCTGTAAACTTACTTAGGAGAGATGCTTGATTATGTCCCCTATAATCTCCTTTCCATCTATTCTGTTGTATCAGCAGAAATTCCTGCTCAATGATTTTAAATTTGGTAGATTAGGTCTCTTCTCTTCTGAGCCAAGAAACTGAACATACATGCTGCCATATTTAGGAAGCACCACCTTCCACAAATTCCACCTGCGGGAGTCTCTCCCTGCTGCTGACAGTCTATCATGCTGGGCAAGAAAAATGAAGTCTGCAGACAAGATAGTCCAAAAGCTTCTGTAATACCTGTATTACAAAAGCAGCTTTTTCCCTAAAATGAGCCCCCACCCCAACCCTTTTCCCTTATGGCTCACCAAAGAGGAGATCCCAGCCAAGCTATCTTACTAGGTCCATCAAAGTAGGACTCCAGCAAGTGACGTGTCTCAGATGAGAGTAAAAGCACAGACGAAAAGCAAGCAAAGAGAAAGAGATAAGGATATGGGCTAGCTAGGAGTTTCCATTAAACAACTCAGCTACACAACACAACTGAAAAAGACAGGGTCGGGCAGTATCTGATAGGGAAAAAAAAAATCAGGTAGTTTGTTTCTGGCAAGATACCACGCACATATATAAAACAACTGCTACAACATACTTCGAAACGTTAACAGTCCAGACTTCAATTCCACCTCAATATTCGAAGTCCAAAATATTGCCAGTCTAAGTATTGAAAAGAATTAACTCCCCCAAATTAAAAACAGCCACAGAGTTCCAAATACAAGCTAATTGCCTAACTTCTCAGAATTAACTGCTAATGGCAACTTTAAAAATACATTTGTGTACATTTGAACACCAACATGTTCTAATGCTGAAGTGATCCAATTCCAGGTTTAAAAAGAATTAAGGCTTGCTCTGTGAGGCTATCTTGATTTCTGTCCTTCCAAATACTAGGGTACAAAATCATTTTAACTCTAGGAGTCACCACCATCACTTCCAGATAAAAAATTAACGTCATCCTATGTGTCATTTTGGCAAGAATTACATTCACTATTCAGCCTTGGGAACACAAAATAATAAAAGGTCATATAGAGTTTTCAAATCTACATAATTTCTAGAGTATATTCATTTTTTATCATCTCACCTACAATATCTCTGTCAAGAAGGCCGAAAGATGTTATTTAATCTCAGGCTAACACCAGTTAATACCTAATTTGGAACACAGCACTTTAAATGTACTATGGTCCCTTTATAGCTTTATTACCTTTGCCATGACTTCAGGATCTGGGTCTTCTATAGGGTCAGCCCATTCCACTGTAACAACGTTTCCCCAGACTTTCACTTTGCCGCTCATTAACCTACGTCTGGCCTGAGCAGCAGTTTTGTGATCTTCATATTCAAGAAAGCAGAAACCCCGGTTCTTTTTCTTGTCATCAGGCTGATGATACAATATGACATCTGTAAGACCCTCTGAAATTACATAAAATATTTACTTGTTATGCTTTCAATCCATTGATTTGCATTATAAAGTGTGGGTTGTCTTTGTAGCTGTGGAAGAATACCCTTTCTCTAACTGAATGGAGGAGAGTTGGGGGCAGCCAAAGTTTTGCTTTGTCAATTCTCCTCTTAAACTCCTAAGTTACAATGCTTATCAGTGTGTGTTTTTTCCATATATGTCTAAAACAAGACATAAAAGTTGCATGACTTCAATACCTAAAAATTTTATTGCTCCAAAGAACCTGAAGTCTATAATTCAGTAACAGAGAAGTCATCAAACATTACCTTTGCAAGTTCATACGTTGTTATCAAAAAGACATCCTTAAAATTTAGGAATTCTAAAGCACAGAACCAGATACATTCTTCAACTTGCTTCAGTTTTGCCTTGAGAAGTTGTCCTGGGGTGACATTATGAAAATGTGTATCCCCCCTCGTCTGCTCTAGAAATCAATTTTAGTGCCTTTCTGTGCTTTTAAACTGAGCCTGAGAGGGGGAAGGAAAAAAAAACTGAGCAAACTTTTCAAAACAATTGCTCAGGGACACAGACGGCTCACTCTGGGCTCTCGGCGGCAGGGAGTGTGGGGGAAGCAACCTTGCTTTCCAGCAAGCATTCAGCTCTTTTTTCTGGAGAGAGTTTTCCTGGGACTTCTTTTTTCTTTTTTTTTTTTTTCCTTTCTCCTTCTCTTTGGGACTGTTTTACAACATCGGAGCACACCGGGGGAGAACTTCCTTTCCAAAACCCCAAAGGGGGCCCACAGACCCAGCTCTGAGGAGGAGGAGGGTACATCATAGTCTACGGAAGGACTCTGGAATCCTTCCACGTTTCTCTCCACAGTGAGAGATTTTATTATTAAGCATTATTAGCCTTTTCTGTGTGTTTGTTAAATAAACAGGTTTTATCCCTTTCACTTTCCTTCGAGGAAAATTTTTCTTTTCCCAGAACCTGGTGGGGGGAGGGGTGGTGTTAACCTGCCTTCCCTCAGAGGATATTCTCCTCCAAATTTGGCCAAACCTGCACCGAAGTTTTAAAACATCCATTAGTATTGAAATTATTAAACTTTTAATTCACACTTCTTTGAACAGGTTTTTTAAACATTACACACTTACTCTATAGGTAGAACTAGGAACCACCCATCTTGTCTAATTACAAATACCTCAGCCCTCAGCAAAACAACAGCTTTAAAAAAAACCCAAACAAACCCCAACACAAAGTTGAGATAAATGCTGAGTGGTCTTGGTTTGGTTTGATCATCATTCAGCTATAAGCCAAAAGGTGGTGAGGACAGGTCATCACATTTGACACTTTCCAGCTCTATAAAACCTTGTTACTGACTCACCTGTTACTTTGCTGAATTCTTCAACAATTTGCTCCTTGGTTTTACTCTTAGGAATAGAGCCAACAAAAAGCCTATTATTGGCAACAGAGATGCATACACCAATGTGTTTTCCAGAACGAATTTCATGGTTGTTGTACTGCAAGAAAAAAATTAATGGACGATCATCAGTTACAAATAATTTTCGCTCCCCTTCAACAGCAGCATACCAAATATTTAACTTTGGAAAAGCCAGCACTGGGCAATATATTAAATTTTCGCAGCTTAACATGTTTTTATGATGCATATTCAACTACTCTGAAGTACACCCATGTTTTCTAAGGTATGTCCTTAGGAAATTTCAGCCAGCAATTATTCTTCCCTTCTTGTTCAAGTCCCTCAATACTTTTTTCTTTAGAGACTTTTTCATACAGAATCAAGTCATCAAGGTCAAGGCTCCTCCCTTCACAACTGTGCAGAAAAAAAATGCAAGTTCCTCTATAGGCTGTATCTATGAATTCTTGATTTGTGTGTAATACAAGACATGAGTTTCAATTAAAGTCAGATTTCCCTCTTGAACTTTACAGTTAACAAAAGCAAGAGAGTCATGATCAGGTCTTCTCTACAAAATGTGCAAGAGCAACTGGCAAATACTTTCCAAAGCATGAAGATTACACATGTAAAGAGAGGCAACAGCAAGAACATCTTTCTATTTACTTAAATTCTAAGACTTCTGTTCAAATGCTTCACCAATAACATTCAGAAGATACCACAAACAAGTCAGCAGTTTAAGCGGGGTGGGGGGGTGGGAAGTATTACTGAAGACATCTGTTGACGAAAGATCAGACACAGACATGCATCATCCAAATAACCAGCAGGGAGGTCAACTGCTGGTACATCAACCCATTTCCAACTGGAAGCTCTGCAACAGACAGTTCTTTAGGTAAGAAAATTCAACATCTTACTGCCAGGTAGCAGGACAGATTTTTAAAATTTCATCTAGCTATTTATTCTATTATTTATTTTATGCTTGGTGGTAAATCTTACTACATAAGCAAGTTACCCTCCATTCCATCATGCTTTTTGTGCAATAAAATCTGGGAAGATATTAATTTACATTTATCTTGGGCAAACAAAAACTCCATCACTGAAAATTTTCTAAGCTAGGTAACTGCACCAAAAGTGAGCCGAAAGGCTAACTGTACATGTGAAAAGGACCTGGAGCAACATCTTCCCAACAAATTACGTCTCAAAACATAGGAGACAACAAAAGACTTCCATCTCCATATCTGTAACCCATGTGGCGGAGGAATAGTTGATTTTAAAGTAGTAAACTGCAGTAGGAGCTGCAGTAGCTACATAGGAAGACTGTATATGTATGATCATTGCTAATAAACATATACATTAATGAAGAGACAGATTACTTACATAAGCTAAAAAAAAAACTTTTAAAGAAACACCTTTAAAGAAACTGACAGCTTATTAGTCTGTGAAAGTGATTCTTTAGCAACTGAACTGTACACTAGGAAACATCTCCTTACATTAGGACTTTTTTTACTGAGAGGGTGGTCAAACACTGGAACAGGCTTCCTACAGAGGTGGTCAATGCCCCAAAGCTGTCAGTGCCTAAGAGAGGCATCTGCACAATGCCCTTGATGATCAAGATGACAGCAACAGTTTTGGTCACCCATGACAGGGTCAGGCAGATGGACTAGATGATGGTTGCAGGTCCCTTCCAAATGAAATATTCTATTCTATATGGACAACAGAAAGTATTATCCAACTGCTCCTGCTAAAGTCTAAGACCAAAACTTGGCTACACATCTAATCCTAAAAGAATCTCTCATTCAACTCAGTATGTTGTATGAAAGTAAAATTAACAAAGTAAAATTAGTATGTTCTACCATATTGCAGTTCCACTGATAGTAGTTTCTAGTAGTTTTTTTCATCTTACAATGTATTAACTGCTATTTTTCACTGTGTGCTTCTCTTAACACAGAGAAAACAGTCTTCAGTTAGGTGTTCTTGAACATCAAAGTTGGTGATTTTTAGGTAAATAGTTCACATACCATCTGCAAACTTAGATTAGACATAAAAGGCCCAGATCATGATCTGGGTAAAGTGCCAAAACAGTCAGGCTACCAAATTAGCTATGTCAGCATACTGCTTCCCCCTCCTGCCACCATGGAATCAGTGTCCCAAGTCAGTAGCACAGAGATTGCCACCCTCTAGACAATGTAATAGTTTATTTTTTCTTGCTGACTTCTACAAGAACTTACTAACAAGTCAAAGTATGCAGAATGTCTATTTTGTCACTTTACTGACTTAAATTTTCACCACCAGTTTCAGTTTATTTCCAGGAGCAAATGGCAAGCTGTAACTCTATGCACAGTTGGCAAACTGCTTAAGGGGCATATTTGCATAACTCACCTGTACCCCCACTTTGACCAAGCTTATACCCATTCTAGTCAAAAATACACTGAATGCTTCAGTAGTTTTCAGTATGTTTTCCTACAAGCTTCACCTTGAAAGTATTTATTCTGTACATATCTACAGTGACCTTATTTACATAGAAATCTTTTGAAAAACTTAACTCTAGCAGCTTCTTATGAAATAGGAAGAAGAATTGAACATGTGTGCAAAAGAACACAACTGGAGTTGTAATTCCTAAACAGTGTAAAGCAAAGTAAACACGTTGCTAGGGGAAAAAATGACTGAGATTAAAAAAAAAAAAAAAAGAAAAAAAAATCAAAATCATATTTTCACAGTGAATGCTTGTGTGAACATCTGAGATGCCACTTCTACTTAAGGAGCAAGGGTTAACCATACTAGATTAAGTACTGGTCATAAAAACAGGAGAGAATTCCCTAACATGTGTTTAAAATAGTTCTGGCTGTGCTTAAGACAAAAATGGAGTGATACTATGGCCCGATACTGAGAAGAATTACAGATATGAACAGTAATTAATTTTAAGTGGCTTAAAAATGCATATGGATAAACAAAACCAAGACTTTAGCCTTCTAAACTGCAAGACTCCTTCTTGTTAATGAATAAAGTAAGTCAACATTGAGTGTATCCAAAAATTTTAGTTGAGCTTTACATCAAGTTGTTATACAGACTGTGGAGACACATACAGCAGCCACACAAACACGAACTGTATGCAAAATACGTTACACCAACTCCAAGAGCCTGAAGACAGCTCAGTTTATCCTCTGCTGTAGTTTGGGTATTGACAAAAACATAGCGGTCTCTTATTACTCAAAAGACTATAGGCAATGCAGAGATTTTCAATCTCATTTTTTCTATACTGTCCTGAAAATATAAAAGCCTCTTGGAAAAAGATGGGAAATAACAGAAAAACTATTATCCCAAGGAGTCCAGAAAGCTGGGAAGTAAGTTTTATACACATGAGAAGATTACAGATATTATCAAAAAGAACACAACCTGTTAAAATAATAGGTTATGAAAATGGCTAGGACCATTGAAAAGGTTTTGAAGAGGTCTTTCAGCAGTCTTTCCCATGCATGTGTAATTAATACAAGTAATAGATCTACAATTTTCAACTGAGCTCAACAGGCACAAATTGCTAATATTCCTGCAAATCACTTCTAGATAACTTGGGAAACTTATACACCAAACTAGCCAGTCAATTATGGTTGGAACCACTCTACAAAAACTGACACGTCACAGGATCCAATTTAAGACTAATTCTACTTTCAAAGAGTTCTGCATGAAAGTTGAAAGACTGCCCCATCAATTGCAACACTTTTCAGCTATTACCCTCAGTGGCTGTTTAACTGACAAAGAGAACACAGTGCACTTCTTTCCTGCATATCCAAGGGCAGACATAAAGGGACACCAAGTAGCTCCTTCCCTTGTATCATTTAGTGGAAGACAGAGGCTAGGATCTGATGTCACTTTCCTGCAAACATGACTTGAATGACTTCAGAGCATGTTGCCTTTAAGCAAAATCCAGCTAAATGAAGAAAATCTGTTTTATTCATTTACAAGGTACCTCTGAGAACTTATATGATTTGATTCACTGTTCTGCTAAGTTTTAAGAGTTAACTCTTGATTTTAACTCATAGGAGTTCACACACACTCTCAACAACTAGGCTGACAATGAAAGTACAAAAGAGAACACACCCCCAGCATATCTGACTGCACAGTGGAGCAACCAACTGTTCTTATTTAAAAAGCTAAACAGCATATACCAAATTGGTTCTGTACTTCCACTTTTGCAGGCATTTGTGTACTTTCTCAAAACAAATTCCCATTTTCAGCTTGATTTGTCGCCACCAATTGCCTTATGTGTCAATAGGGTACCTTAGATTAAGCTATACTTCAATACAAAACAAGGTATGTTAACACTACTACAGCAATACAGTACCAGTACACTCCTGAATGCGTATGGGTAGCACTCTCAAGAGTCATACCACACGCTAATCTTGGCCGTATCAGTGTAGCAGTAACCAGCTCAAGAAATTCAAATTTTACTTAGCCAGGAAAATAAAGGTGCTGTGCAAGGATCAGGGTAGTGTTTCTCCCCACCCTCTTTTTTAGTGATGGGTACTTCATGCATAAAACCTGAAAAACTTATTAGGCATATCCCACATCAAACTATTTCATACCTCTGTGTAAAACAGAGGAAACGCTCCTTAAACTGGCAGAATTTATGATGTTTTCCTGTCAGTTGCAGCAAACAGAACAGACCATCAATGTTCAAGAGACATTTTTTCCCCATCTTAAGTATCTTATGAAATTCTGTGACTTTGAAGCACTTTTCCAGCATGGGCCCCCTGCTGGTGCAGAAGCACATCAGGAGTCACAGACACCCTGACCAGCGCTGCCCTTGTACCACAGCAACCCCAACACCACTGCTCTCCAGAACTCATCCACATGCAGACAGCTCAGAAGTCACTACTGCCAATACAATTTTGCTTAATAATAAAGGCTCATCTAACTGGACCAAACAGCAGTCCATCAGCTTCTTTCTTCCCTGTTCCTAATGCAGTCAGTAAAAATTTATATGCAATGCAGAAATAAATTCAACACCTAGTGGATGTTTATGAAGTAATCTAACAATGACAGTGTCACCTTAACCATTTAAGTACCAGGACAACTGCTTCTAAGCCAGAGTGTTCTTCATCAAAAAAGAAAAAAATCCAAGAAAACTTACCAGTTTAACAGCTTCCTGAGCTGCCTCTTTAGTACAAAAAGTGACAAAAGCATATCCTCTGTTTAGACCTGTTAGTGGATCCATCATTAAGCGGAGATCCCATATAGGTCCAGCTTTTTCAAATAGTGGAACAAGTTCATCTTCAAACAAGTCTCTTGGAATCTTACCCACAAAAATCTGCAACAGACATACAAAGCATGGTTTATAAAAAGTATTTCCAATGAGTAAGTCTACATCTGCATAAACATCTTCTCCTTCTTACCTCTGTACCAACAGAAGGTTGCTGTCCTGAATATACAGACTCTGGAGGAGGTCCACCATACTTCCTCTGTCCAGTAGTCACATCAAGAGTGTAGCCGGTTCTCTCCAACAGTGCCTTCAAGTAAGACACTTAAAATTTTAAAATCACATACAAACTGAGCAAGTTTAGCTGCACTTCATTCACAGACAGACAGGCTCCTAATTCCTTTTAAACTGTACTGTTTTGAAGCTCCCACAAACAAACCTACTACTAGTACTTCAACAAGAAGCTTGCAAAACAATTAACAGAACTATCAGGTAAAGAAGCACTGCTAGAAAATTAGAGATTCATATTCAGTTTTCCCAATTCCTTCATTTTCATTTGAAAAAAAAAGAGCCAAGTAATAGAATAGTGAGCTTCCCTTTAATTAGGAAGATCTTAGTCTGAGCCACTTCTTGTTTTGGCATGTCCAATCCTGCAGACATTTATGCACAAGAGTTCCCTACACTTAATGAGATTACTCATAAGTGTGAAGTTAAAGAACACATGTTTAAGTGCTTACACCCCTGGAACACAGACTCCTTCAGGTACCCAACTACTAAAGTGGTAGTACTACTTCCTCTCTCTTATCATCCCCCTTCAAATTCTTTGTGGGCTTATATAGGCTCCCAAGACAACTAACCCTCACTAGAACCACTGCATGTAGTTATAGATATAGTTACAGACATACTACCTATTCAAAATGTTAGATGAAATTCACTATGCAAACATATGAGAAACTCCTCTTTCTTAATAATTTTGTACAAAGACAAACCAACACCACACACAAAGAAACTGCATTATTAAACAAGCCCAATTATAGTCAAGAATTAGCAATTTCACAACTACAAAACTGCAGTTATTTTAAACGCTACAGCCATCAGCAGTAAAAGCTATGCTACTTGAAGTTATTAACCAAGTCCTCGTAATATTGTTGTTTTATGTGGCAGTGACAAAAATTGTACCAGCTTTTTAAAAATTTATAATTAATGGCATCCCAGCCTCAAATTCAAGAGAAAAAAAGATTTCTAATTTTACACGGTACATAGTTACTTTTAATAATCATTTTATACTTTATACATGAAGTGCCAAAGACAAAAGATTCTCTGGGGTTTTTTTATGACATCACCTAAACATGCTTAGATGGTTTTCCTTCCCTTAAGCTTTGGTAAAATTGCTAATCACAGTATTTTAAAACAAATCATTACATGCCTAACTCTTGAGAAAGGAGTCTCTTGCTAGCAGCAGACATGGTCAAAAAAAAAATTATCCCTTATTAAGACAGTTTGGGGTACAGTTTGTGAGCACAATGATTATGTCATAAGAAGTGGGCTAAATCCTAAATCCATTACAATCTGTTTTTTCAGACACGTGGTATCTCCTCCCTATTGTGGAGTTGCTCTAAATCTGAACTAAGGGGGCGGAGTGGAAACAACAACAACAAAAAACCAGAACACAAAAAAAAAAATCTGCAGTAGCTGAACTTAAGCATTTTGAACTCGAGTCACTATGCTGACAAGTATGCACAAACTTTTAACTGTGAAATAGAGTAACTGTCCCAATAAGACATACAGCAAACTGTGAAATCTTTTTCACTTTTGTATGTTCAGTTCCAGCAATTAATATATTACCTTTCTACTTGAAAAGGAAGAAGTGCAAGACAAAACTGCAAGTGGCAGCTTTCAACAATGACAAATATGACAAATCACCTGTAATAACCTTTTTAAGAAAAGCACAGTTCCAAAACAATCAAGGTAACTATCACAACAACTCAGAAAAACAAACAACAGTTAGACCTCGTAACTTTTATTCTTAGGGACATCCCTTAATTTTTGCCTCATCTGGTCCTTTGCTAGAATCTGCCACCTTGGTCCCCTGTTTTTCCCTCTGCCTGTATGTCTTCATGACTCCACATAAAAAGGCACTTTTGTTCTGCAAAAGAGATAATCTTCAGTTCTGAAAACATGACAAGCCGGAATTTCATTTTACCTTGAACTAATAGTGTTCATGTCACTTATCACACATGAATCACTAAAGAGACTCAAACAGACCTCTTCCCAGACAACTAACAGTTTATCCCTCAACAATCATACTGTAAATTGCTTAATGTTACCTGAACATGTGAGAGATCACTGTCTTTAAACTGCTGAAGCACTGCCAGTGCACCTTCTTCATTGAATTCCTTTAAAGCTTCAATAGCTCTTTCATCTAGATCACTATGTGCAACTAGCCCTAGAGAAAAGAAAAAAATCACTAATTGCATTTGGGCAGTAATCTTTGTAAAACCTAATGTAACATCCCTAACACATTTCAGTGACCTCTAAATCAATTGCTGATTAAAGCTGCTATGCCTAAAAAATCATAGATCCTTTGAACTTAAATATTTAAGGGTATATAATCCTTTAATTAAAAACAAAAAGACTAGATTCAGAGTAAAAGTTACTACATTTACGTGTTCATTTGACTTCTGTGAAACCCAGATGTTACCAATTGAAATTAAACTTGTGGGCCAAGTTTAATTTCAATATCCTGAAGCTGAATTCAGAGGAGTTTATCAAAACCTATCAAAGCCTGACTTAGCTTGCCTAGATATGGGACATTGGTATGCTTTTAGAAGACCATAAATACAAATAAACTGCAGCACTAAAAATGACCACCACAATCCAAAAATCAAGCTTAAAAAATGCTAGCTATTACCATAACTGAAAAAACCAACACCATAACTTCTGCATCCATGAGCCCAAACACCATGTCAGGAAGTATCACTTTCATGACAAGATGCATAACCAAGGCTTTAGTTTCTCATGGTTACCTGCAATTACTGAAAAAAATGCATGAAAACTACTTCACCTGCTCCTTCTAAAAATCATCTGTTGCCTATTCCAGCTGTTGCTCTGGTCACCTGCATACTTCTTCCCACCCCTCAGCCCAAGCAGCCTGGGACCTTCCTCTGAAAGATACTACAACAAATTAAAGTACTGAATGTAAAACATCCAGATTTTGGTAAGACTGCAGTTCCCATACTTTTGGAAACCACAAAAAGTTGCTATTTTAGCCCAAAGACAGCAGAATCAAATAAAATATTGTACGTGTGGTTTTGCAAGTCTTAGATCTTACCTGCAACGTAAATTTCATCTAGTTTTTCAGCAACTTTCTGTGGTAAACCAGCATCAAGCAATGTCTGGAAATGCTCAGAATGGGTAACTGCAGCAGAAGTATCCATGGGCTCTTCAGTACCATTCCCATTAACATGTTCAGTAGCCATGTTTCCAGATATCTGTTCAAATGCAATAAGCATCAAAATTAAGCTAAATATATCTTCAGGTAGAACAATTCAAGTGACAATACATGCAACAGACTACTCTATTAATTGAAAATTATGCGGGGAAAAAAAAAAAAACCAAACCAGATTACTGCCCTGATAGGTTTTTTTATAGTTTTGCAAGGCGCAGGAAATTCCTCAAAAGAAGCACTAACACAAAGGAAAGCCCTAACACCACTGTCTGGGGGGGGTGGGGTAGCTTTCACTGCAGGTTTTACACAACCCAGACAGACACTGACTCACCTCCCCTCTCTCTGTCTCTCTAACACGCTCCCTAAGACGCTCTGAACAAGTTAGAAATGGAGCAAAAAGGCACCAGCGGGGGTGGGAGGACAAGCAAACCTGCCACAT
>VZRO01007151.1:674979-696248 GCA_013397915.1 Daphoenositta chrysoptera
CGCCCGGCGTTCCCGCACTGGGGACGGGAGGCGCCTCCCCCCTGCCCACAGGGGCGCCCCGCGCTCAGCAGCGGCCCCGCGGACCGCCCGTCCCGCCGGCTCCGCCGGGCGGAGGCAGAGTTCGGCCAAGGGAAACGGGAGCTTCCTGCAGGCGCTGCGCCGAGTCGGACGGGGCCCGGGGCGGGGGTCGGCGGTGGGAAGGCGCTGGAAACAGCACGGGCTGGGGCGCCGCGGAGCTCCGGAGCCGGAATGCCGTAGCACGCCCCCAGGAACGGGGCCTCTGCCCCGCAGCCGCGCTGGGAGCCCGCCCTCGGTGGTGATTGTAACTTTCTCCTGATGGCCCCAGTGGAATGTGGGTCTGCCCGCACAGCGCTGTCAGAGGCGGGTTCCTTGCGAGGGGGATCCTTGTTGCACACTTCAGAATCCCCGTTCTGAGCACGTCGCGCTTGCACACCCCACACGAGAAACTTGGAAACTAACCTACTGATCTCTGCCAGACCTGTGTGTCCGGAAAAAGACAGCAAAACGGAGGCAGGAAGGCACATACCGTATTACTCACTTTCACAGAGGCAGCTCAGCCACAAGTTGAGCAGCGCCTGCTGCCCCTGAGCCCGGCCGAATACTTCAGCGTATCTCCAGTGCTTTAAAAACACTTGAACCTGTGCAATGGAGCAAGCACAGACAATTACAGGGTTAGTTCACTGACAACAAATGCTCACATGCTGGTGTACAAGTATGTGAAACATACAACTGCTATTCGGCGACACAAGAAAAAAAAAAAATCTCTCCAAGTATTCGATGCAACAAGACTTCATTAAAAGCTGGACCACTTCACACATTTGTCTGAAATAGCAACAAATATAAGGCAGCTGTACACTTTCAAATAGTACAGCTAATTTTAATTCAAAAATTGGATAAACGGTAATTTTTACTCTTAACTTTTCCCCACCTTTAAAAAAATGAAACCTCCTGAAAAAAAATAGTAAAACAAAAGCTAACGTTTTTAGTGCAAATCTGAGTAGTATTTTTAAACATATCCTTAATAAAAATACACATTCTTTTTTCCCTTCAAAAGTTAATAACTTTTTCCAAGAACATAACTGTCAGCTGGGTAGTGAAAGTAATATTCTCAAAAACAAGTCTGGGGAACATTTTTCCACATTTCCAATTTTCCCAGTTTTGGAGGATTTGTACCAAAGTATGCTGTTTTCAGATGTCTACAGAAGATGTTCCAGTGTTATGTTTATAGTACAGATGTGGTCCAAAGTATTATCTAAATTTCATAAATGCATTTGTTCTCTGGAACTAATGAAAACAGTGAAATATCACAGAATCATCCAGGTTGGAACCTCTGGGGATTATGCAGTCCAAACCCCCTGCCAAGGAAGTGTCACCTAGAGTAGGTGACACAGGAACACATCCAGGTGGGTTTTGAATGTCTCCAGAGAGGGAGATCCACGACCTTCCTGGGCAGCCTGCTCCAGTGCTCTGGCACCCTCAGTGTAAAGAAGTCCTGCCTCATATTGAGGTGGAATTTCTGTGTTTTCCTTACGATTCTCAGTCAGTCGATCTGACTAACTGTAGGTGGCAAACTCCTGAGAAAGTAACTCCTGCTTCCAGGCCTATTTTTAGAGGAAAACTTTTTTATGTATTTAGCTTTTTCCTCCATAAAATGGAAGCAAAACCAATAAAAATACTAGGATTAATGCAGTGAACAGGTTTGCACCCTTACTTAAAATCACAGCTGACACAGGGTTGCATTCTTTGATTTGATTCTTTGAAATTTTACACAGAAAGCTGGAAGCACAGACTTTGACATGCAGTTCCTCCAAATACAGCTCCATTTTTATCCCTAATATCAAAGCGAAAAGTGGCATACCCAGGAAAACCCTGAGATTAGTTCAAGTGGGTAGAGCATCGTGCTAATGAGACCAAAGTCACGGGCTTGATCTCTGCATGGGCTGCTCACTTAAGAGTTGGACTCAGTGATCCTTGTGGGTCCCTTCCAGTTCAGAATATTCTGTAATTCTGTGAAAAGATCCATGAAATCAGTGGGGTTTTTTTCTTTTTAATCATGTAGAACATTGATTGAAGAAATACTCTTGCCAAGAACACTTGCAGGCACTTACCTGGTGACATAGATTTACGTGAGGAACTTCTCTGCATGTGCCTGGAACTTTTGACAGCTTCTCACCATAATGAAAGTTGTGTTGATTTTCTTGGTACATGAAAACCCTGCCCACTTCTGTTCCAGTTGTAGCCATTGTAGAACCACATGGAAGCCACAGCTAGATTTCTGCATCTCCCAGCACACCCATGGTAAAACCAGTGATTACAACAAGACCAACTACAGAGTAGCAGAGATAAAGCAGTGCAAAATAAATTTAATTTGACTAGAAGACTAAGAGACTATTTTTTGCTTTGGAACTACTTATATACAGTTAAATAATCATATTCTAAACAAAGAACAAAAATCTAGGAAACTCAACAGGCATCTTACCTTCAGTTTCTATGATGCTTTGTCTTTCCAAAGCATGTACTCATTGGAAATTTAGGTTTGTCTGTAGAATTCACTGTACTTGAGCTATGAAACATATCAGCTACAGCACTAGAGGGGTGGATCACTCTGGTCACGCAGCAAATGTCATCGCTCGTAATAACGAAACAACCCCCTTGTGCTGTGTCTGCCACAGCAGAATTCTGAAATGAATGAGCAACTCCTGGGGTTTCTCAGCAATGTGCTTTTCAAGCCGTTCCCAGCCCTTAGCCTCGTTGGTAAGGCTGCCAAGCTATTAATATGTCTATATATTATAAAGATATTTAATTTCAAGAAAGGATTGCAATCTGCATTTTATTCAATGTAATGCACAGCTGACTAGTGGCCTGTTTGCCCTGCGAGATCCTTGGTAAAATAAAGCTATTTGGGAAATAACCTGTTTATTTAAGTTTGTTCAATTTCTTCATTCTGTCAGTCAAATTCTCTGTCTTAAAAGATAGGTTGCATTATGAAATGCAAGGCCTGTGTCTATTAAGAAGAAAATGCAAGTCAGAAGTTAATGAAAAGGAAATAAATCACATATATGAAATTTTCTTCAGAAAAAATACTTTTCATATACAACTGTCTCAGTCTTTAATATGTAGATTTGAGATTCCTTCCATTCTATGAGAAGTAGCTTAAGATCTAAAATTGTCACATGATTTCAGCAAAGAAACTTTACTAATGTAATTAACGGTAATATTTTCTTTTAATATTCTTTCCAGTTATATCCTTTGGGCACAGTCAAACTTTTTCAAAACTAGGCAGGGTAGTACTTCTTAAAATCAAGGTTAATCCCCCTTATATTTAAACTGTTTATAAAGTTCTAACTTTGACCCTGCTATCTCTTTAAACATTCCACTTCTTCCAACTG
This sequence comes from Daphoenositta chrysoptera, assembly GCA_013397915.1. NCBI lineage: Eukaryota > Metazoa > Chordata > Aves > Passeriformes > Daphoenositta > Daphoenositta chrysoptera. The sequence goes on from VZRO01007151.1 coordinate 678,390, forward strand.
AGTCAAGAAGACAAAAAGGAGCAAAAAAAGCATTTGCAAATCCAGTATGATTCACAGCACCAGAGGCAATGGGCACAAACTGAAACACTGCACATCAGGAGACACTTTTTCACTGGGAGAACCACCAGGCACTGGGATCAGGTGCCCAGGGAGGTTGTAGAGTCTCCATCCTCTAAGACATTCAAGACCAGTCCGGACATGGACCCGAGCAACTAGCTTTAGGTGACCCTGCTGGAGCAGACAGACAGATTCTATGGTACAGTTCTTTACTCTGGATCTTTACAAAACCAGTTCTATCCATGAATTGATGCTTCTTCCTTGAGACTCTTTAAGACTTTCCCCCCCACCCCGAATCAAAAAACTAAAGTAACTAAATTTTAATTAATTTTTAATTCTTCTAGTTCTGCAAGATGGAAGAGGAGTCTGATCCTACAGACTTGACACAATGCATTTCAAGGCTTTTGAGGTTGAAATCACCTGTATTCTGCTAAATATTTGCCCAGGTAGTTGCAGGCAAAGAACAAGCCTGGCAATGAGGAATAACGAGGCTCTCCCAGGAATTCTTTTGGTGTTGAATTCTATGTATAGACTAAAGGTCTTCAATTCTTCTCTCACTTTTGTTTTACATCTGTGCTACAGCAACCCTGGCAGTGAAAGAAAGGGTATAGTACTGCTCATTTCTGTAAAGTACCTATGTTTTAAGTCTTTTTTCCCAGTACCAATCACTGTTTTTTCCTCTTCCCAGTCTACATCACCCCCAGACACGCAGGTACCTCCACCCCCAAACAAAACACTCCAGGGCTGATTTGTAAGAAAGAGGCACAAGAGAAGCAGCAAAAGGTAGTTTAGTTCACATTCTGTTAATACCTTCAGGTTTTTTTCTGACTTAAGTTAGAAGGTTTTAACAGTTGTTTATCAGTTGAGGGTTCAGAGCAATCACTGTAGAATTCAATGTATTTGCAGCATGCTGTAGGCTAATGTGTAAGTATTGAAAGAGGAGTGGAGGAGGAGAGCACTCTATTTTTGCATGCTCAGAAGACAGTGAAGTTGCTTCCACGTGCATTGTGGAAAGGCCACCTCAAAGCCATCCCAAACTGACTATTGTCACTCAGAAAATAGGCCCAGCCTTGCAACAAAAACCTACAAATGTCATATCCTTACTGGCAAAAAAGCAGTGCTAAGTTATTCAGAACCTATACCTTCAGTACAGACAAGAGACAGATGAGGAAATCTAATGCAAGCCTGCAAGTCAGAAGTGGCATGGGGAAAACTAGAGAATAACTGCTCACTCATTCTTCCAGCAGAAGAACTAGGAAACATTAAATCAAACAGGCAGATAGCCAAGCAAAAACTACTACTTTTATACACATGCAGCTGAAGCTGGGGAATTCATTGGCACATGAACCTGTAGGTATTTCCATAAATCCCCGAAGTAACTAATTAATGCAAGAAACACCCATCTAAAATTGTTAAATGATGAGATAGTGTAATCACCCCAATTTAAATTTTGCAACAGAAATTAGTGGAGAAATTGCATAAACTGGGGGAGCATACCAGAACATACTATCTTATCTATGCTTGCCCTATCTTTGTATTTTTCCATTAGCCAATACCCACTACTGGAAACTGAACATTGGTCTCAGCTTTTCAGTCTAACAATTCAAATACCTTGTCACTGCAACAAGCAGAACATGCTATCACTAATCTGTTCCTTTCTTCCCAAATCCTTTCCCCTTCCTGGAAAAGTATACATGCAAATGTTCCTCTTCCTCCAGATTCCCTCTGTTCACGTACTCCTCTCGCCATTATAGACCTATAAATCACAAGCTTCCTATACAAATAGCCCACAAGTTTATCAAGGGTGAGGAAACTATGGAAAAAGGCTTCCCACTCTGACAAAAAAAATACTGTTTTACTATTGCTGTGGGTACAAGGGTGAGAGTTAGGACACAACTGCCACCTTTTCCATTCCTGTTATCCTAAGTATCTGATGCTTTAAAGCTCTTAGAGGAATGCTACCATTAGGTCAGTGCCTGGCAAAGCTCCACGGAAAGAGAAGACAAGATATTCAGCAAAGAAGTGACAGGAGAGTTACCACATGTACTGCCCTATTTTCGTCAAATTCGCATGGAAAGGTTGGAGAAAGAAGGTTCCTCAGTGTCCTAGTGCATTCTGCCATATAAGAAGGACTCATGTAAGAGAAATGCAGAGAGCATTCCTTATCAGCATCCATCGTCAAAACATTCCCAAGTCATCTCAGGACAGAAGTGCTGTCCTGTCTACTTGCGCAGTGCGAGCTAGCCAGTTGCTGAAGCTGCAATTCACTGAATGCAGCCACAAATGAAAGTGTCAGTAGAGAATTTACTGCTGTATTTAGAGCTTCCTTCACTCATCCAGCCTGGCCCTTACAATCCCTGTACAGCCTAGCAGCCATAAGGATTCCAGTACTTGGCACCCTTGTAAAAGCCAGCTGAAGGAAAGAGACCCTTGGGATCTACTTAACCCCATGTAAGTTACTTACTGCATTAAGCCCATCTCCGAAGGCAGACAGCATGTCAGTGGGTCACAGAATATTCTTCTCCAACTCTGGGCATCTTTCCCAGGGGAGGAGAGCACAGCACACCACAGACACAATGGCCACAGCCATACAGCAGATGGGACAGGTCACGGGCTGTTCTCCAGCTGTAAGGCAAATATGGAGAGCGCAGCTTGCATTCTCACAGCTAAGCTCTTACCCACCTTAACTTCTAAACCATGCCCAAATATTAAACTGCTTCCCAGGCTTTAGCTGTCAGACTACATTAACCCTTCCTGGCATGGATGATCAGTTGCCAGAAACTGGGCTGATGTCCCAGGCGTTTTTAGTTGGCTAGTAATTACATGGCTGATTACTCAGGAAAGTGTGTGATGCAGCAGTTGCAATACGCAGCTTTCAGGTCAAGTGTTCCAGGCTACTTAACATGTAACCAAAGAACCTAAAAATCCTTTCAAGCACGGGTAAGCCCAAATAACCTTGTGTCTTCAAGGTCCTTTTAAGAATAGAACAATCTCACACACACACACACATCTATGACCCTTGCCAGGTGCAAGGCAGAAGTGACTACCAAAATGCAGCATTTCTGAAGATCCAAAGAGCAGACAATACAACCTTTTGTATACAAATAGTTTTTTATTTTATTTTTCAAAGATACCTGGAAAATGCTGCCCTAAGGGATTTCTCATTTACAGCACAAACCTCAGACCAGAGCAAAGGGATGAAGAAGTCTTACTATATCAGGATCTCAGGCTGTGCTTGCTGCTTTTCAATAATCTTCTTTTGGAAGATCTACTCTCTACTACATGGGCCTTGAGTGATACTTTAGTTAGATATTAATCTAAAATAGAGCTTCAGCACATGTGTATAAGTTTTCCCTTTCCAACTTGTGCATCATTAACCAGGAATATCTTCACTGTTTTTCACAGGTCAGTGCAGTGCAGGCAACATAACCTGTGCTCAAACCTGAACAAATTTGTAATGTAATATGGTACAACTGCTGCTAGAAGCACAAGTTTGCTTCTTTAGCGAAGCAAAGTTTTAATTTTACACGGCAAGAGGTAACTAGAAAAAATAAATTGTTATTCTGTGATCTGCAGGGGACAGATAAAGAATATTATGCTTTTAATCTGCTTTTTAACAACTTTCAGTTAGCTTTGATCCTGTAAAAACATAAAAGGTTGTCTTTTCTTTTTTAAAGTTTAGATCTTAAAAGTAGCAGCAAGTAAGAACATTTACAGGGAAGTTTCACTTTGAAAACTTAAATCTATTAGGGTCAATTAAAAAAAATTTCTCAGTTTATGACTAGTTGAATACCTGGCTGAGAAATCTGTGAATTTATTTATTGACACCACATTTAAATTAACCAAAACACTTCTAATAGCTCTTGTGTTGTCCAACTGGAGTTATGTACCAACAGAGAGCAGTGTTTGAAGGCACATACTGAGCAGCAAGAGGCGTCAATGCAACTGTGTGAGAATATACGTTTTTACTGCCAATTCATCAATTTTTAGTTTACAGCAGAATCAATAGTTATCTTAGTATGTTCATAAAAAATAGTTAAAATTACTGATGACAGCTAACTGCAGAAGCTTCCAAATTCTTTCATATCCTTCCAGGTCAGGCATTTTTAGGTTTTACCACCACATCCACAGCAATAACATATGTATCTCACAAGAAAAAAGATAAAATAATTCTTACCCAAGAGATCTTCTTATGTACACTAAAAGGCAAAGGTTTGTAATTTAGTGCCAACTTTCATTTTAATTTCTTTAAACATCTATTAAAAGTTCAGTCTTGGTTAGTAAATTTGATGCATGAAAACGGTTTAAAAATTTCAGATCAATGGTATTGATACAGACCTGCTACAGCCAAAAGAGGCAGTGAGGAACATACAGAAGAATTCTTTTTAATCTGAAAATATTTCAAACTCCTTCAGTCTCAGTGCACACTGGAAAAAAATTAGAACCAGAACTAAGAAGGGAGGGCTGTTAAAGTCAAAACTTTTGTAAGCTATGCACAAAAACCCCAACCTAAACCAAAACAAAAAACAACACAAAGAACCCCAAACATGAGACATTCCCAGCTTAGAAGTTCACTTGCTTTCTATAACTCAGCCAAGGTGACACAAATGGATTCTTCCACCCTTAGGCTGATAATAATAGTGCTGGTAACACATTAGCTTTCCCTCTCAGCATCTGACACTCCAAACTGCTAGTCATATTTCTTGCCAAGCAGTGAGTCTATGCACCCCAACAAAGACTAAGCTCCTATTAAGGTTAAATCCCAGAAAAATGGGAGACTATCTCAGCCAACCACAGAAAGCAAATACTTCATAATTTGCTGTTGCTTGGTCCAAGAGAGTAATAATATAAGATAGGCAATATTTTCTATATTATTTATCTTAATCACCAAAGTTGAGCAGTAGGATTAGACTGTATATGAAATCAAGACAGCCCAGGAATTTTCTAAAACCTCATTATCATACTTCTTTTGGAAGCTTCAGCAGGAACTCAGAATGTTTTGCTTCCAGGGCCAGATGCCAATTCTGCTGATAGTTCTTTTTGCTGCTGCTATAGAAAAGGCTGTCATCTTCACAGACGTTAATTTCTGCCTTTTTAATGAATTTGAGGTGCCTGTTTCCCAGCCAAAATACAAAATAGTCAAGAAGAGCAAGTTCAACAGAGCCTATTTCTGCACAATTGAGATATTTCTGAAAAATGGTTATGGCTCTTTGGAGAATACTATACAAAGTACAGTTGAGTTTTAGCCCTGTTACATTAATTGTGAGTAGGAAATATTTTTATTTAAAATAGTGCTCACCATCCACCTTGTTTTTTATAACTCCTACTTTATAGCCTGAAACTTTCCAGCAGAGAGCTTAGTATGAACACAGAAGCAGAGAAAGAAGTATTTCCCTTCCATATCCGAAACCTGAAGCCCAGCTAGCTATCCTTGCTGATAGATACGCAATTTACCTCATAAGCGACTCTTATTTGAAGGCTCTGTCTCTGATTTCTGAGGAGCAAATCACAGCTGTCAAATCACATCAATTACAGGACCTGGTCTTGTTTTTTAAAACTCATCACATATTTCAATTTCATTATTATATCCTTGAGTCCCAGAGATCTTTCTTTTTTCCCCTTTACAGAAGTTCCATATATGCTTACAGCCCTTCTGGGATTAATACTGAATGCTTATGTAGTAGTCTTATGGAGTTTTGTGGTCTTGCCGTGGTTTTGGGGATGTTTAATATATAACTCTTACAAGGAAAGCAATACAGGACTAGTATAGAAGAGGAGGAATATTGTAACATAAAAGTTTTCGATATCAAGGTCCCAACCTTGGCCCAGAGTAAGAAATCTCATGCTGGGAGGTGGAGCAGATTATCTGTGGAAGCTTGAGCTTTCTATAAAAGATGTAACTTCAGGAAAGACCGAATATGCATACTCCTTTTGTCATATAAAATGCACTTTACTAGTTGAGAATCGACAATACTTCAGGATTTCCTGGTCACACCTCAGTGAAGAAATCACAGCTAGAAAACCCCAAGTAGCCCTTAGGAAAAAACAGCAGATAAAACCAAGAGAGACAGAACACCTCTAGGAGTACTGCCTCAGAATAACAGAATTCCTCTTTTTCTTCTCTTACAGGTAGGTGAGAATACAAGAGTTTCATTATAGTGAAGCATTCTTGTCACTGTTAAGTTTCTTCAACCAAAAACCAAAGCTAAATACCTATTTCCTTTGAAAGTTAGTGCTATCAGGCAATAGCCATCAGAAGTCAATGGTCCTTACACCACAGGTCTCTTCACATCCGTAGCTCCTAGCAAATCATATTTGTTCATATTTGTAAGGTAAAAGCTTTGACTCTTCCCATAATCCACCATGGCTCATAAAGGGACTGCACTTTTATAGAAAATATATCAAGCAGTTGCTACAATTGTTCAGTATTACTTTTTCAATTATAAAACTAGAAACTACATAATACTCTCAGGAGAAAGTACTCGCACAATTTCCAGTCATCTTCTCATAGCGTTTAAAAACACAGCAAAACCATGGCGAAACGCCTTGCACTCAATCCCCACCAGCAAATCACCATATTAATATCTCTTTACATGGGAAAAAAGGCTTCCAGCAGCCTTACAACCTGTATGTCAAATTAGCAGAAACTATAATGAAAAACTTTGCACTAGCAATAGAAGTTAAGTTGAAGTACATGTAAATGAAGAGAAGCCAATTCAGACAATTGTAAAGAGTATTACTTCAGAAACATTTTCAAAAGCCTAAACACTCTTCCCTGCCATTTGATACTGTTTATTAAAAATTACTATTTCAAGATGTTTTAGAGATAACTCCTGTTCCTGACGTTAAATGTTTTATAATATGTGATTTATAATCTGCAAAACAGAAAGAGGGGAAGGAGCGCTAATTCCCACAAACCAAACTTCTCTTTCTGTTTGCAGTAGCAAATAGGCATGTCTTGGTTTGAAAGACAGGTGTCTGTTAAGGAAGGCAAGAGCCTCCCTTGGAATGGAGGATGCAACCCCTTTCCCTCCGAATTATTATAATTTTGAAATTAAGGGCTTTCAGGCAAAGATGAGGAATAGAAATAACAGGTCTTTACCTATNAGGGAAAAGCTTCACCGACCTCCCTGGGGCAGCCGATCGGGAACAGCAGGCTGGAGCAGCAGGGATGAACAATCCCAGGCGGCAGGCGAGATGTATGAAGCTCTGGGGCTGCAGCAGGAACCCCGGGAGGTCTCGGCAGGCAGGGCTGTGGTGCAGGGCAGCGAAGCAGCGGCAGAGGAACGGCGGAGGGGCCGCCCGGCTCCCGGCGCGGCAGGGAAAGGCGGGCTTGGAATCCTGGGCTTTTCCGGCAGCAAGAGCCCAAAGCGATGGATTCCCTGCACCACGAGAGCAGCCAATCTCCTCTCCTATGCTGGAAGAGCAAGAGAGAAAGGGGTCCTATCTACCGTCTTTTGTTCACTTCAAATCTCGTGGCATCTCGCCTTGCACGTCAAAATCCCAGGTAAAAGAGGGCAGCCACTTGGACCCCTCCCTGTGGCCAGGTCTTTTGTCTCTCTTAAGTACTCAGCAATTTGTTTCCTAGCAACGCATATGGGGGAAAATTCTATATGAGAAAAAGGAAATAAAAAAAACAGAGAACCCCTTTTTTTTAAACCTCAATAAGGCAGTTCAATAAATTTTATGTAATCCAGCTACTTTCAGAAAATGCTTATTCTAATATACTCCAGGTAATGAATTATCATACCCTGAACTGTTTCAGATAGGAAGTCAAAATGACACTAGAAACTGCCATTTACCATGTTTCAATATTGTACTTTTCTGGTAGAGTGCATGAAACAGAAGACAGCAATTTTGCTTGTATTTTCTGCTGCAGAAAATGACCTGACTACTAGACAGAGCTAACACACCATCATGGTTTCAGCTGCATTAGTTAGTTTTCTTCTTAGTAGCTGGTACAGTGCTGTGGTTTGAATTCAATACAAGAATGGTGGTGTTAACACTTTGATGTTGGGGCAGCACTACTTAGCAACAACCATAAGTCTCTGCCAGTGAGGAGGGGCTCAAGAAGCTGTGAAGGAGCAAGGCCAGGACAGCTGGCCAAATGGATATTCTATACTAGCATGTCATGCCCAGCAAATAAACTGGGGGAAGCTGGCCAGGAGGCATGGATCATCACTCAGGCTGGGCATGTTAGGTCATGAGCAATTGTATCATGTATCATCACTTGCCTATCTTGGGGTTTCTCTGTTGTCTTCCTTTATGGAACAATTATTATGTTTAATTTCAATTCTGTTCTTAATTCAACCCATGGCTTTTACCTTTCTTTGTATTCTCCTCTCCATCCTACCAGGGCAGGTTGGATGTGGTACTTAGTTACTGGCTGGTGTTAAACGTTGAGACACACAAGAGTTTAAGTCTCCAATGTTTTTCTCAGGACATCAGTATCTGCAATACTCCTCTCTGATTGAAAGAAACCAAGGTAAGCCCAGGGCAAATTATTTCCTATTTTGTCAAGGTAAGATGAAACACACAGATTTAACAATAGTTGTGTATTATTCTTCAATGATCTTAAGACAATTTTAAAATACCTTTACTTTTCAATCAGTTTACCAATTTCCAAGTAAGGCCTAAGCATTTGTTTTATTGCAGTCCATTCATCTCTACTTTCTTTCCACCAAAAAAAAAAAAAAAAAAAAAAAAGGCTGAATTTCATTTTGGCACAGATATTAATCATTCTTCACCTGCCACTGTAAAACTAGTACCACTGTTGCTGCAAGAGTGCTCCTTCAGTTATGGAGAACTCCAACTTCAGGGAAAAAGTAGTGTTTATTGGTCTGGTGAGAAGCCTGAAGTGTAGCTCAGGGCTAAGAGCTACAGTACTTCAAATTTTCACCCCCAACACAGCTCAATTTAACAGCAAAGCAGGCCTAGCACTTGGGCCATCACTGAACTTTACTTACCACCGTTTTCAGTAACACGAGAATCGAAAGTGGCATCAGCCTCAAAGGGAAAAAAATAAAAGCTTTTACTTCGTCCCCCTCCCTCCCTCCCTCCACTTAACATACCCAGTACTTCATCTATTGTACAGCCCACGTATCATTCTTGTTTCAAATACTTTTAAATGGACATAGGTCATAATTGCCAAGTAGCACTCAAATACAAACGAAAATCTCAGGAAATTCCCAAGAAAACCGCTGGAAAGGCTCTCTATACTTCTCCTGTTTCTTACACTGGTCATCCTCAGACAGAATACTGAACGAGGCAGACTTTGTCCCACTCAATACAGCCATTCTTCTGAGCATCAAACACCACTTTGTCCTCCGGAGCCTGCAGGAAGTTTGAGACAATGGCAGAGAAGTACTGTCTTCATAGCCCTGATAGCTCAACTGGACTATCAACTAAAAAGCCACATGATGTTTGAAAGGAAACAGAATTCATTATTTTAATTGTACTTTTCCAGTTTATATCCTCCGAGGCAGAGACAAGGGCAGACAAGCAAAAATGCTTGCAATACCAGTTGTAACACCAAAAAGTAGAGAATGCAAATCATCAGACATACGTTTACATAGTATATGAAGCCTCCATGTATACTCCACCCATCTGAAATTACCATTTTTCTGTTAAATTCATTCATACTCCAGATTGTAGCTCGAACTTTGTCCTTTAGGACAAATGGAGGGGCTGTGAAGAAAAACTACCAAAGTTAAGGCCAAACACTCTTCCATATAAAGAATACCTTTCCTTGGGAAAAGTCAAACACTTGCTCACTCTGCTGCATCCATGTTTGAATGTCCTATGGAATGCTTTTCTTTACCAACTGGTATTTCATTTCAATGCTGGTTTTTAATTAGCAAAACACATACCCCAAACTTTGTATGGCTAATTTATACAGTTAAGAGCTTTCCTGCTCTAGATGGCAGGAACCCCAATACCAGCACACAATGTAGCTGCAGCCACACACTCCTCTGCAGGATGGCAGCCTGACAGCACAGCTTTCACTGAAATTCCTGGGATCTGATACTTCAAGCAGGTGTCACACCAGCACTTGCAATCACACAGCCGTGGGGGTGCTGTGGCTAGATAACCACTGCTAGCTTAGTTTCACTCACTTGCAACTCTTGATTATAGATCACAGCCTTCACCAGCAAGACAAGTTCTTCAGCAAAACAAAACCTCCCTCTATAACAGGGACCTCATTACTTCAATATTAGCTAAGCATTTACACAGAGCTACTCTTGAATCTTCCTTGCGGTTGCAAGGTAATACTCTTGCTTGTAAGCCCAACACTCGTTTAATTACTAAGGCTCTGCTGTTCTTGCCCAGTTACTAAGACTGACAAATGGCAACATTCCAGAAGAGTTTGTCTAACCACCGATTTCTCGGCCTACAGCCCAACAGCCATGCGTGACACTTCCAAGCTCACCACTAATGATGGTTGATGCAAGACTTCACTGGACTAACGCAGCAAAGTGTTTTCATGCTGTTTACTGCAGTCTACAAGCTTTAAATCTGACAATCTGTTTTATAAACCTGAAGGATGTGCTTTTGCAGAGAGGAATCTCATGCCACGTGTTCCAAACATGCCACACAGAAACTCTTCATAACTGCATCTCAGTATCTCACTTGCACTAAGTTTCACTCAAAAAACCCAGAACTAAATCCACAACTGGATTGAAAACGCATTAACTCCCCTCCCACAAGGCAAAAAAGCCAGTTCCCAATTAGAATTAGTTAGAAAAAAAGACCTTGCTGTGTAATTTTCACTGGTCTCGTAAAGCAAAACCTCTGGAACATGTCATGGTTGAAACAATTCTTCACTTTTGTAGATGTTAGACACCCTACACTACTAATACACATTTTTATTATTGCCTGTTTTCTGCAGCTCCTAAGTACAGGATCATTCGTAGAGAAAGTTCGGCAGCTCAGTATTCAGCATGCCTTACCATTGGCCAAATCTACCTTTTATATATGCTGAGGCCCATCTTTTTTATGATTGAACACCACTTTGAGACAGGCCTCCACCAGATATGCAGGAACTTTACTCCCCGGCACTCTTTTTGTCTATTGCTGCCAACCCTACCTCTGAGACCATCCCCAACAATTGTTTTAGGACATACAGAACAAGATTGTCTTAAAGTACTTTGGGTACTTGAAGTGCCACCCACAATGTTGAAACTTTAGTCTTTTCTTTCATCCCCAGCACCACAAGATAAACTCACTTTCACCAAGCTTACTATATGTACACATGGCGCTCCTTTTTAAGGCTTTAACACCTTGTATTAACATCAACCCAAAAGATGAAAGATGGTACCTTTATTCTCTAAACACGTGCCACTCTTCTGTTATGATGTAATCTATAGATCCTTGTATCTAACGAAGTACTTACCAAATACTGATTTATTAACCATCTCTGCTCCTTGACATCTAAACATCCAGAAGAGACCAACTTAGCTAGCACTGAAAACTTCTAGACTCACCATCCAAGCAGCTCCACTTTAACAGCACCCAAACGTTTTGCAGAACCACAGTGGGCAAAAGATTGAGACTGATCTTACCTACCCACTTCTTGGAGTACATAATCAGTAGTTTTTGTCCTGGAGTCACTAAAGCACAACATGGAACATTATGTGCCCAGTACACGCTGCCCCAGTCAGCATAAGGCCACACTGCCTGTACAGCACTTAAGTAGAAGCAGTCAAGGAACACTGTGGTGTGATCCACACCTGATGTGTCAAGAGCCACAATTTTAACATCCTTTATTCAAAAGCATTAAAAAAACATGGCACATGGAAGTATGTACCATTTGAAGTAACCTTTGTTAACAGAAATAAATCCTGTTGAAAGCAATGAAAACCAAAGTACTTTCAAGTGAATTTCTGCAAATCTTGCTATTCAATAGACTGATTTACCATTCCTTGCCGAAAAGAAGCAGCCAAGTAGGTGGCCACTGCTTAGTATAAACAAAACCACAGGAGATGCTCAATGAGCCCGAGCACTCCTGAAGTTAAGTCGGATCCTTAGCATCCACTGTCGTAGTCTGATGGATACTTATTTTTGACATTTCCAATGCTTTATGTACTGCTCCTGGTAGTGTTTTTTACTTCATGACACTGCTTTGACAGAAAATTAGACTTTATATGGAATTTGTCATTGACAAACAGGGACACCCCATGAGCTATAGGGTTGCTTTATGTATTTCAGACCATTTCAAAATGATTCAGTAATAGTACGTCTATTAATTTTTAGTTTCACCATACTCATGTTTCTGCCCTTATAAAGAGATCCTGACGATAAGGTTTGACAGTCATGCTTCAAGGCCAATTTCATTTTATGTACACCACGAGTTGTCTTTAGATTTACTTGGTGACCAATTTATGATCCTTCATTCCTCTGTGGAACTGACAGTTCGCTGAATACATCAAATATGGTGCTACTGTGATATATCACCATTACTTTTTAAGTGACCGTTCAAAGCCTGAGTTCTGAGGTATGTAACTCTCTTTTCTCAACACAGCAAGCATGTACCTGCAAGACTGTGTACCATATGGTATTTTAAAAGGGTACATAATCAAGGGGTTTTCCATGTACTGAAGCTCAACACTCCTTTCCCTAGTATTACTGCTACACTTCCTAGAGAAGACAGCTAAGTATTTTGGAAAGACAGTGTTTCAAATATGCAGAGACAGTAATTTTGGTCTACATGCAGTTTCTGAAAACAGTATCTACTAAACAGAATTGCAGCTGTTTCAGCAGGCTTTTAAAAGCATGGCATCCCACTCCAGGCCACAATATCTCTTCAGGTGTTACACCTCTTTCTGGTTACATCATCCACATTTGTCAGGCACTTCATCACTGAAAAAGAAGAACAAGATCTAAGTAAAAGGGTTCATCATTCTAGGGATAAATTTCAATTTGCAAGTAAGCACACAATGGTTTGTATTAAGATGTTGCTATTTCTGTAAAAAAAAAAACCCCAAATCAAAACAAAAAGAAAACCCACCAAGACAGTTTAATGCTTTTCACAAAGTTTAAATCAAGTATTTTGGTCTCATCTCAGACGCCGGATCCGTATGAAGTTTTTCAGCAAGGAATTCAGGTTCGGGATACGTTCATCACAGATGAGACAAAAGCAGTACATAAACAAAGAATTTAGTAGGGTTTCTGATTGCCAAGTCTTTTTATTACAATCTCTAATGCTTTGTCATGCATCAATAATAATGTACACTTATTTAAAATTTTTCATGTAGGTTTGAAAGCTAACCAAGGTTAGGCAGAGCTATCAGCACACTTTGTGCTTTGGGGAAAAAGTGGTTTGTAAATGTCAACTATGACTAAATGTACCACCTGATCAATTATGGTCGTAACTGTCATAATGCAAAAAAAATCTTAGCTGTAAGCACAGTTACTTTAGACTTAGAATGAGAAAATGTTTAGAAGCTTTTCAGTTACATACCTGTATAAGCCAAAAGCATCATTTGTTCCTACGTTTTTTCTGTAAACAACATTTTCCTGTAAAAAAACCATTTATTAGTTCAGAGAAGTTTTCTTTCATCACTCAAAATACAACTTGCCATCTATTCAGCCTCCTAAAAAGACATAACTGCATTATTCAACATGTGTTGCATTAGGATTGCACTGCAAGTTCTGTGAAACTTTAATTAGAAGTATAGTCATGTCACAGTAAGATTTGTTTCACTTTTCTTGCCCAGCTATTGCTCAGCCTGGTTATGAACTATGATACGAAGGGGAAATTACACTTGATTATCAGGATATTTGATACTGGTGATCTGCCCATCAGGATTAGAAATAGTATTTATTGGAATTCATACCTTCTATTCAGAGCAGCATTCAAGGATCTCTGTGAAGACATAAAATGCACTGGTTAGTTAACACCAACAAGGTTTGCTACTTCCAACTTTTCTCTAGGTCAGCCATGGAAGTCACTCCCCTTTCTACTTGCAGCAATGTCTGTCTAAACAATATAGCATTTTATAGGCAGCACTGCTGCACAAGACATTTCACTCATACATCTGAACTACACATACTGGGACAAAACCTGATGCTGAAAAGAAAGTACTGGTAGCTAGAGCAAAGTAAAGGTAGATTTGAGTGGAATAAAATTACAGATGTGTGGTAACACAGGAAAATGAGAAGTTCTCACACTCTAGATTTTAACTTTAAAACCAACCAGTGGATATACTCAAGCACCAGAGCAGTAAAGTGAATTTCACTGAAAAAGATAAAGTTCAGATACTTAAGTGGGAATGAAGTTCCTGGAGAAACCACTGCTAATACCCTTAATGCACAGTGAGCATTTCATGAGCATTATTTTTGCCTGCTTCAAGTACACTGTACCAGCCCTTGTGAAGTAGTTTATCTGTCTCTGGAGCTGAAACAGCTTTACTTAGAATTCACTATAATTTACCATCAAATTCCACCTTTGTCATTAACATGACTTCTCCTAAATGCCCACATCTGAGTGAGCCCTAAATTAACTGTCCTAAAACGATCAAAGTGCAAACATCATCACTAGCTCTTAAACACCAGCAACACTTCCTGACTAATGCTTGTTTTTTACCCACTATAAGGCAGAATACCTCAAGTCTAACACTTCCCCCTCTATGTTCTTTAAAGATGAGAGCTTCTGCAGCAGTACCTATTTGTGTCAACATGGACTTGAGGTGGGTTCTTATTCACAGCCCGGTGCATGCTGGCACCTCACTTGTACACATCAACAGCATTAAACCAACACCAACTGGGATGATTTTTGACTGAAAGATTAAGTGGTTTCATCTCAGTAGCCAGAGCCTCATGAAGTTTCTCATCAATGTATCAGGTTTGGCCATTTCTGCATGATTCACCACTATTCACAAATACCAGTGACTGGGAACTGTATCACCACTCATACATTCATATATTCCACAAAACAAGTTTTGTGTTTTTCATTATCAATGTACTGAAAAGGGAATATATTACAATCAACAAAATTTTTCTGCTGTTTAATCAATAAATATTACCTCTGTTATATTTCCTGTTGCAAGAAAATCTTTCTTCAGGACATGTCACACTCCCATTATTAGAAATTGTTCATGCCACTCTAGAAATTTGAGTAAAATTCTGAATTACAGCAAGTTCATGTATAATATAACAAGCCAGTAAGAACAACCAAATTTTACTTTTGTAACAACTGGTTGTAAGCATTTGAGTCCAATTAAAATGAATAAAGATGCTGGAGTGATTTCTTTCTTTGAAAAAGGTGAGAATATTAACTATACGTTAAAAAAGTGAATACATGTTTTTATTCAAAAATTTGATCATTTGCTTATTTATATCAACAAGCCCCTAGATGCCCTGTTTTCTTTGACTAATCACTGTTTCATAGTTACTTCCCAAGAAAGTGCAGATTCACAATTAAAATCCATACAGAGATAATCTTTAGATTTAGTATGAACACTTTAGACAGGCATTTTACCAGCTCCTCCAACACAAAAACTATTCCCAATCCCCCCAGCCCACACAGTTCTAGACAATGTCAAACGTGTCCAAAATGTACTCATACCTCAATTTTAAAGCTAAAGACTCAACTAATTTGATCATATGCATATTTTTCTAATATTTATCATTAATTTATCCCCACTGATCATTCAAAACATACACAGCTTTCAGGGAAATCCACTTGTGTGTTCCAAGTATTCTTCTACTTGTGATGATCCTTCCAAGAAGGGCTAAAATTAAGAACAAATACAAATTATCTTTTAAACTAAAAAACATCTCTTGCTGTGGTCTAGCATAATCTCTCATGCTACTATGTCAGAAGCAGGATCAACAAGCACTAAAAATTTGACATTTTTATACAACAATTTAATACTCTTCTGGAACAGTCTACTATACCTGAAAAGGTGAAATTCTGTAAGCAAAAGAAATTTAACTAAGAACTGACCTACAGGCTGACCTTAACTCAAAGAGCACCAAACCCAAAAATTATCAAATAATTACTTATCATTTGATGGCAGTTACGAAAATGCAGTGTACTTTTCCCTTTTTGTCCTACTAAGTAGCCATACAAAGGTGACAACTCTCTAGCACTTCTCATATTTTTGACAGACA
This sequence comes from Daphoenositta chrysoptera, assembly GCA_013397915.1. Classification (NCBI taxonomy): domain Eukaryota; kingdom Metazoa; phylum Chordata; class Aves; order Passeriformes; genus Daphoenositta; species Daphoenositta chrysoptera. The sequence continues at coordinate 694,560 of VZRO01007151.1, forward strand.
AAAATAGAGAAACAAAGTCACTAAACAGAAGAATTTGTAGACTTGGTCAAAAATAGACATGCGGTGTTACTACTAGAGCAACATTAAATATTTCAGAGCTATTACCTTAATGCACAATGTATGTGACACTGCTGACAACCTCCTCTCCATCGTATCTAAAAACAAAACATAGACAGTCTTACAAGTTGAAATCAGCAGATTCATATTACCAGGCCAGTACATCACACACATTATTAGAAAATAATCAACACGATCTCTAGAAGCAGCATGTTAAATACTAAATCACAAGCTTGCAGGAGGAAAGCAGCAAGAAATGCAGTTTTAAGCAACAAAGGAGTTCTGAGTTTCACCCACTGAAATCCCATATTAAAAGCATTAACAATAACTGCATGTACCCACTGTTAAACCTCAGTCCAAAGATGTTTTTTAAATTAAAAATCTTAATCTCAAGGTTATAATCACTTCTAAGCACTGATTTAAGTTGGTTTAGAGAATCGTTTCAGCCATAGAGCAATTTCTAAAATCCACCAACTCAAGCAGCTTAAGAAATACATGACAAAGTATGTTTTGTCATATACATTATTACTTGAACATGCTTATTACAATTATCTCCCTCTGTACTACATAGATCAAATAAACATATCGAGCCATGAAAGGTAACTCATCACACTTTGCTTCACATCACAAAAACAATTAAAGCTACAGAAAACCTCGAGTTAAGCTTCCACTTCTTGCGTTCAATAAATTTTATGCTTATTGAGTGTAATAAACCCAATAATCAAGGGCTACTAATGGTTCAAGTTACAAAAATTTTACTGTTCAGTCATCTCATGTGTGACACAGACTATTAGACAAGCGTATTTAACACACAATGAATGCACCTGACAACTTCCTATACAATCTAGCCATATCCTAATCTTTGCTTGCAGGTAAAATCCTGTAATCCTGGACATATTTAATGATATTTCCCGTTCTTTTAGAAGTACTGTGGATTCAATGACATCAGCACCTCATGGAGGGGACAAAAAGGCATCTTAAGGCCACAAGAAGCTTCTAGGGGAGGTGTGGGTTTTCTTGGGAGGTGGGTGATTTATTTTTATAACATAGCTCCCTTTATTCTGCTGTGTCATTGTTTTAAAGAAAAATAAGAAAACATCGTCAGTTAGAACGGTAATCCTACGATTTACATTGAGTATCACCTAAATGTTGTGTCTTTTCCTTGGAACGCCATCTGGATTTCACAGTACTTTTACAGACCTTCCGCTGTGGGGCAATGCCATGGTACTGGTGATTGAAGCTTCCAAAATACGTAGAGGTAACACAAGCACTTGCACCAACCCTCTGCCACATGAACAAGGCGGCTCCCCCTTACTAACATTTGACGCCCGAATCGAGAGGCCGGAAGGCGGTCCCACCGTGCCGGGCTGGCCCAGCCGCAGCTGAGGGCACAGCGGCCCTCACCAAGCCCGGCCCTGGCGCCTCGGGATCAAAATGGCGCGGGCCCAGCGGCGCCACGCGGCCCCCGCCGCCTACCGAGCGCAGCCTGCCCGCCATGCCGCTTCCGGCAGCGGGCCGCCCGCGGGGCGTGCCGGGACATGGAGTCCGCCCCTCCGTCCCCTCGCACCGCCGCGCCTGCCAGCAGGGCACCGTGCTGCGGCCTCTCAGCTGGGTTGCGGCTGGCCTACCCCC
>VZRO01007151.1:696310-719005 GCA_013397915.1 Daphoenositta chrysoptera
CCGAGGGGCCGCCCCGCCCCGGGCCCCCGCCCTCTGCCGCGCCGGGCACGGCGTGAGCCCCGACGGGAGCGGGGGACAGGGTACGGCTCCTGGTCACGTTTTACCTTACAGATTTCCTGTGTCAAACGAAGAGTGTTTTTAGGTGAGTTTTTAAAGTGAGGGCAGGAACCGATCTGATGCAGCTCCACCTCCCAGGCTTAAAGAATATGTTTCCTCAAGAATCACAGCATCACTAAGGTTGGAAAAGACCTCTGAGGTCATCGAATCCCACCTATGACCGAACACCACCCCGTCAACCAGACCATGGCACTGAGTGCCACATCCAGTCTCTCCTTAAACACCTCCAGGGATGGTGACTCCACCACTTCCCTTGGCAGCCCATTCCAATGTCTAATCACCCCTTCTGTGAAGAAATTCCTCCTAATGTCCAGCTTAAACCTCCCCTGGCTCAGTTTATGACTGACTGTGTCCTCTTGTCCTGTTGCTGATTCCCTGAGAGAAGAGGCCGACCCTCACCTGGCTACACCCTTCTTTCAGGGAGTTGTAGAGAGTGAGGTTATCTCCGAGTCTCTTTTTCTCCTGGCTGAACACCCCCAACTCTCTCAATCACTCAACTACAGGACTTGTGCTCCAGACCCTTCTCCAGCTCTGTTGCCCTTCTCTGGACTCGCTCCAGCACCTCAGTGTCCTTCTCATAATGAGGGGGCCCTGAACTGGACACAGCACTCGAGGTGTGGCCTCACCAGTGCCGAGCACAGGGGGACAATCCCTGCCCTGCTCCTGCTGCCCACACTGTTGCTGACACAGGCCAGGAGCCATTGGCCTTCTGGGCCACCTGGGCACGGCTGGCTCATGTTCAGCCACCAACACCCCCAGGTCCTTTTTAACCAGGCAGCTTCCCAGCTGCCCCCAGAGTGAGTACTTCTTTCTTATATCTATCTTCTTTTCCTGTTGCCTAGGGCTCACAACTGGTTAACCTTGTGAAGCTGTGCCTTGATGCCTCAACTTTCCTTCAACTCTAATCAGATGTTTCTGAAACATTAACCACAGGCACACCCGTTTCTACTTTTTGGAAGTAGAAACAACTTCTTCTACTTCCACTTTTTGGAAGTAGCATGCATCGTCTTACCCACAGCTGGCAAAAAATAGAGCTTTCTGCAGTTTTGCACTCTATACACATAGTCGAAGGATACTGTTCCACAGTAAACCTAGCAGTGGATTTTAGGAAGAACTTCTGTATTGTGAAGGTGGTGGGACACTGGAACAGGTTGCCCAGAGAAGTTGTGGATGCCCCATTCCTGGAAGAGTTCAAGGCCAGGTTGGATGGGGCTCCAAGCAACCTGGTCTAGTGGAAGGTGTCCCTGCCTGTGGCAGGGGGGTTTCAACTGGATTATCTGTAATGCTCCTTCCAGGCCAAACCATTTTATGATTCACCTTATTCCACCACAGCTTTAGCCACTGGAAGTTGTACAGCTGCACCTCATAAAGTGACTTAGTCTCCATCTGAATCTGCCTTCTGTTTTGCTGTGGAAGTGTCAGTGAAAGAAAGTCTTAGTGAAAGGTACCTGGGCTACACTGGGGATAGCAGAAGCACTACAGCCTAGGGGATGTTTGAACTGATGGGAAACCACATCCTGAATTCTCATTTATGGAGGTTCTCACTAATTGTTTATAAATAGGTTTTTTTGTCTGCCTGTATCAATCAACTTCATTGAGGAATAAGGGAAAAACAAGGAAGGATGAAGAAAAGCTGAAAAAACATGTTTGGTGTTTTGACAAGTTACTAACAATATGACAAAAAACAATGTTCCACAAAATGGACTCTTTTTAGGAGGGTTTAACTGTTGGGAACAAATAAAGGAAATTTAGAATAGTGAGTTGTAAAGTGCTAAAATATTTGGCAATTTTATTCCTGAAATTATTGAGATCAATACTACCAGGAAAACTAAATAGCTGACAAATTTTAAACAAGTTTTCTTCTGCAGTCCAAGGCAGCAGATGACACTCTTCTCTCTGCTTTTGTTCTTATACATCCCATTTTACCTGTCTGAAATCTTGAGTGTGAGCTGCAGTTGCTCCTTTTCTGCTGTAGGAGCATGAGGAAAGAGGTCTTCAATGCTGCCTTTTTCTGAGTGCCTCCCACCGGCAACTGTTTCAGCTGCTGTTTCTGCAGGAGAGAGAGTGAGAAGCTGTAAGCATCGGGGAAGAGCTGCTAGTGCTTCAGGGAGTGCTGAGCGGCCAGACTCGGGCACAGACAAGTGGTTTATGCTGTTGCTATCTTTCCATCTGACCTATTTGAAAGGCCCCAAAACTGATGTTTGCCACATGGCACTGAAAATGTTGACCTACCCTTCCTAAGTGACATCAGGGTTAAAGATAAGCGAAGTAATCACAGCCATTAATGACTATTCAGTTAGCCCTAAAGAAAGAAGGCAGCTCCTTACCATTCCTTTACTAAGTCCTAATAATTCCATATTTCTATCAGCACCTGTGGAGGGCTGTTACTGCATGTTATTAAAGACCGGAATTTCTTTTTGGGGAAAAAAGACTCACAAGCCATAAGTACATTACAAAAAGTATGAATGGATACTATTTCAGTTTGCATGTGATTATAAGAAGCCTATAAACACCGAGGTGAGTAAGGGCTGTCCAGGGCTGTGGGGTGCTGCTCTGTAGTGTGAGCTTTGCAGGTGAAACACGGGCGAGCACCCACTGCGGGGAGCCTCACACCGTGCAGTGCTACTGCACCCTGGCTTTTGGAACTTGGCAGAGGAAACTCCTCATCTCTCTGTTAGATTGGAGGGTACAGGTTTATAGCAGTGCCTGAATGTGTGTTGTACGCAAACCTTTTATCCCCAAAGAAATGTGTCTCATATTTCTCTGCATCACTCAAAGCTGCTAGCACTGGACAGGCTTGTGGGCCAAGTGAAGCATGTCTTTCTTGTAGGTAGGCAACAATTACAAGTCTGAAAAAAGTTAACCAAACTAAAGTAAAAATGTACACCACAAACACAGATTATTTTTCAAAGTAAGGTTCCTTCTTTTGCCTATCTTTCCCCTCCTTCAGGCTTCCACATCTTTAACCTATATCCCAGGTGCCTGGATGAGGGTGCAAGCTGTAGAGCAAGACCTGATCCTCTACTGCCACTCCCCAGAGAGATCCTAAGGCTGCTCTGAACCATAAAACTGGTTGCCATAAAGTGTTAGTTTATAGATGAGTTGCTTCTGAATTTAGCTCACCACATGGCTGCACATTCATGCACAGTGTCAGCACTGGGAGCAGGGAGTGCTGGTTATGAGATAATGGGGATGTACTGATATGACTCTCTTGTGTTGGCCCACACAAATGTATGTCAGCCTGAAAGCCTGGTGGTGCAAATACCTCCATTGCTTTTCAGGTCTAGACAACACTCTCCAAGTTCTCTTTTCTTATCTTAAGTAATTTCTTCCTTGTTCTTTCTCTATTTTTCTATCTCCCCCCACTTCCTTTCTGTTCCTATTTTAGGTCTGGCTTCCTGGATTTTCTCCAATAACGTTGCAGCTTTGATGACTCACGCCTCTTGGTTTGGTTTGGGGTTTTTACCAGTGCGTCCTTTGGGATGCTGAGTTCCCTTCCCTCTCACCTTCCTAGCAGGAAGTCTATTGTATGTAGCTTTAAGTTCTTCCTTTTCAGAACAGATAGTACTCATTGTAAACTCCTGAGCTGACTTTGCCAGATTTCACATTATGCATCATAAAATACTTGAGTTGGGAAACAATTTAGCTTATGAATGTGAACCTGCTTTTAGTGTTTTGCAGATACCAGAATTTTTAATTTAAACTTCTCAAGTCTCTCTCTTTGTTTTTTTTAGTCACTTCAGTGTCACAGAAAGACAAGCACTTTTTTTTCTTTTTAATAATAAATGAGATTATAAAAACATTAGAACAGCTGTACAGGGTCAGATCAAAGGTCTACCAACCCCCACTACCCACTAATATCCGGCTTCCAAATGTAGCCAAAAGTAAATGCCATGGGAAGGGAGTAGGGATAGAACAAGCACATCCTTCCCTGAGTATTTGCCCAGCCTCTGGGAATGTAAATCTCGGAAACCTCCTAGAGGGTTATTATTTTTTTGTGCATGAGAATGTAACAATCCTCCATTAATTTCCTATCAATAAATTTGTCCAGTCTTCCTTAGAGACTTTATAAAATTTTAGCATCCCCAATAAAAATTGGAAGGAAGACCAGAGCTTAATTAGTGTTACAGGAAATCGCATCTCCTTTAATTTGCTTTGTATCTGCTTTCTGTTTGCTTTTTGCACAGTTTTAGAAGAAGCAGTGGGCAATCCTTCCCTCCACAGTCATCCCCTCACTGCGCCCCCACCCCTCAATCTCTTCTTCAGACTGAGGAAACTTAATTTATTTAATCATTCCTCATAGGAGAATCAGTTCCTACCTTTGACCGTACTTCTTTTGCTTTCTTTTTGAGATGGGACTCCCAGAGTATAGAGTGTGTTTGGGAAGCAGGTATGACATGGGCTTATGCAGAGGTGCCATGATGTTCTCCGCTTTCTTATTTTGTTCCTTAGCACTTCCTAAACTTTGGTGTCCTTTTCTGGCTGTCTCTGTGCATGGAGCTGACATTTCCACAGAACTGTCTGTCATAACTGCAGGATCCCACATCTGAGCAATAAAGGCCAGAGCCGTCATTTTGCATTTTCTGTTGTGTTTGCTTTTCTCGGTAAGTGGTGCTTTATATTGATCTATGTTGAATTTCATGTGTTGCTGTTGTACTCACTTGACCTTTTTGAGCTCCTGCAGCTACTTTTGCATCAGCAATGGATGATTACTAGTTTTTTACCCCTCTGCATACCACCTATTTCAGATCAATTCAGTAAGTTCATCAGTACAGGTCATGCAGATTTTTATGGTAGTTTTTTTCCACTGTGAAAATTAACTGTTTGTTTCTACCTTCTGTTTCCTATCTTTTACCTTTCATCACACATCTGCTTGGTTTGCCTAAAATCATTTGCTAAGAGGCTTTAGGGGACCCATGAGCTAGATAATTTATCACATACTTGATGATAAGTATGATGTGAGTTTACCAAATGTTCTGATCATTGTCCTACAGATCATAATTATCTTGATAGACACTACTTTTTATAGTAAGCTTTTTGCTCATTTCCCTTGAAGACATGTGAGGTTTAGTGGGCTTTAGTTTCCTGGATTTCTGTAGAACCTGTTCAAAACTTTATAATTCTGTTTGCTTCTTGCCCTTCTTTATCACCACAGCAATTTCAAGGAGGAGCTCACACACCACAATTAGAAGTTTGCATGTTTCACTAGCTTTCTCTAAAGCACCGTTTGGTCTTGTTGGAACTGCAGCATCTTCAAGAAGTTGGAAGCAACTTCCCTCATGAAAGCCTCAAAAGTGGTGTGGTGCAGGGAATTTCACCAGATATTTCACACTGAACACAGGAGCAAAAAATGAATGCAATTACATGGCCTATTTTTCTCTGAACAGACTTCCTCATGAGGGTCAGATTAATGAATTTGAAAAGGGATATATTATTAGTTTTGATGACTAAACAGTGTTACTCTGACATGCAATGTAAGCTTCCTTTTGCCCTTTTACAAGCCTTGAATCGTGATTTTGTGCCCTTAAGACAGTGTTCTCTGTTTGTCTTCATACCAGTTGTGAGGATCTGATGCTCATTGATGGTTCTGTTATTTTTGTTTTCAACAATCATTTTCAGTTTTAGGTATCTGCCCTTTCTGAAGTTGAGTATTGCTGTGGCAGATATTTGGGGTTGCTGCTGCGAAGTTAATCTAAAAGTACAATGGTTGCTTTTACTGACACACTTGGTTTAGTGCCATAATATAATCAGTTTATATGGCTAAAATTACCAGTAAAGCATAACTAAGCTTTGTGCAAGAAAAACCCTCAAACTCTCTTCACTTGGTTACCTAAAAGAAGCGATAAAATTGATGTATTAAGGCAGGCAAACTAATTAATATTAATAATTTTAAGCTAAATTAGCTAGCCTTCCCTCTGCTTGCAAAGGTAATTCTGTGTGCTATCTCAGGAGTACACCATTGTAACTATTTTATTGTTTAACAGAAGTGTTCAGTATCTTGAACTACTGCAGCAGCATGCCCAAAAATACTTAAGGGAAATTTCAGTCTGAGTCTTTGTTAGTGGTTGGGAACAGCATCTTTCTGCCAGTGTTTAAATGTCTTCTATGTTATTCTACATAAACAACATATTACTGGAAGATAATATGTTTTGTTTAATTGCTATATTACTGCTACTTATCTTACTGGCTTTTCTTGCCCTTAAGTGATGAGATGGACAGATTTGCATGAGACGAAAGCATTGAAGTAGCAAGATGGGAGAAGAACAACCTGCTTTTTAATGGTCTTCTCATAGTTGTATGACCCAGCTGTTTATTACTACCGCTCGCAATCACTTCATTAATTAACAAGGCATAGGGGAAATAAGTATTTTCTGTCATGTTTATACAGCCTTGGCAAATTGAGTATCAAATTCACTTTTAAATGAGAAATATATCTTCATGTTCCTTAACAAGAGGCTGCCTCTGGCTCTTAGAGAACACAAGGCTGCTGAACTATTTGATTATTTTTACCAGAACTATTCTTAATATTCCTATCTTTCAGAACCTTTCTTACATTTGTATCTTATTTCTTACAATATCCTAAAATCACACTCTACAGAATCAGGAAAAACAGCACATACTCACTTTGCTCTTTTTAAAATGAAATACCATGTGAACTATGATAACGAAGTAGAAGTTGTAAAACTACATTCCAGTATCTGGAATTGAATCTGGATATGATAAGTACAGAATTCTGGGTAAGAAAGAGGCACTCCCTTTAGAGTGGATATTTCTCAGACACTTCTTCAACTGCTTGGAATGTTTCATATGATAAAATAAGAAAATCAAATAGACATACATATTATTTTACTCATTGTATTCCTATTAAAACAGATAAAAAAATATTTTTTCAAAAATTAAAAGATGTAGGAATATGTAACTACTTTTGCTACAGTGCCAATATATTAATTTTAATAGATGTAACTGCACATCAGGTCTTCACTTAGGATGGCACACAAGTCTTTCCTTCTATGAAATTTGCATAGACGCAGGTATTTCTCAAATCTTTTATTGTAGAATTTTGTTTCCATGATCTCTTGTTCTTAAAAGTTAGCAGGTTTTGTGAGTGTGTCTTGCTCTCAGCAGCTCAGTTTTTCTCATACAGGGAGAGACCAAATAGCACTTTCTATAGCTGTGGTTTACCTTTACAGGTAAGTAGAACTTAGCAGCTGCTGCTGAAAGGGATAATCTTGTTCTTCCCTCCTCCCCTGTCACTACTACAGGCTACTACTTGCTGCCACAAGCAACTACCTGGTGCAATAGAAAACATTTTTAAATTTTCGTTCCACTTCAGTTTTCTAGCAAATCAGCCACCTGAGCTGACTTAGATTGTGACCATCTAACCACTAGATTTAACAGGAAGGAAGTGGTGGGAACAAAAACTCTGGGCTGGGAAATTGTTGAGCAGGGTGTTGTCCCCTGACAGCAGCTAATACTTAGGCTGATGTAAATATGATGTGAAGTCTCATGCTTGATCCCTCCAAAATGCAGTGTAGCCCCTATTTAATTATGCTAAATGCAAGGATTCTACCATTAAAAAAAACAATATTTGATGTTTAAGAAGTCTGTTTTTTCTACTGCTTGCTGATATTTACTCTCAGACTGTGAAGAAGAAATTATCTTTATCTAAATACAGTTAAATTTATAAAGCAATTTCTATTCAGAGCAGTAAAACTTATGACTGGCCCTACTAATGAGCAACACAATTGTGATGCTCTGCCCTAGGATATGTAAGATTAATGTGTTCAGTGTTTGAAGGTGGAAGTCATTATTTGTAAAGAACAGAAAGAGGCAGGCAGCACAGTTAATCCTGTAACCATGATAATAATCATTAAAACCCAAATAAGCTATTTCAGCTGTGTAAGTAGTTTGTTAACTTTAAGAGAAAGTAAACTAATATTGATAACTGCTTAGGAGGGAACTCATAGCATTGCAAACTTTTACTATGTACCCAAGCACACATGCCCTGTCCTGGTATTCTAGATTGTGGTGGGTAACAGACCTCCTGATACCAGAGAAGCTGCATCCTTCTCTGGAAGTGTTCATACAAGGTGGCTTCTGCTGACGGCCCTACTATGATCTAACCTGCTTTGCCTGGTCATGCTCTCGTGGATATTCACCAAAACTCAGAAGAACTCACCCAGGCTCTCTGGGCAACAGAGGGAAAGACCTGAGAGTTTCAGAACTTGCAGGCTCCCTCTGTGTGCTCAACAGCAGAGAGCAGAGCAAGACAAGGTCATCCTGTTTTTTGGTCCTCAGTTTTACATATGCTGTGTAGGGAAATTATGGGACAAGGCTGCCACTCCTTGTCGGCACTGGGAACATGCTCTCCTTGGCTACAGAATACGCAGCTAATAGGCAGACGAGATTTCTTCATGCACTTCATGTGAAGTGAAGCAATTAGCCTGCCAGAGGTAATGAGCACGCACCGTTTCTAAAAACAGGGCCTTTGCAGATCAGAGAAATTGTGGTCTGAAGCTTGTGTTGGGGCCCTCCTATTACAGACATCTGGTGCTCATTAATCTCCAATTGCTGCCAGAGTCTCAGGGTGTAATCCCATCAGCATCCTTTGCGATCCCTAAGCTAGGCCCTCTTGGGAGCCAGGAATGGTTGATCAGGACGTTCTCTATTCCTTCTCAGAAAAGCAGTGCTGGGGGAGTTTTCAGAGATGCCAGCGATCAGATCTGAGTGCATCCCTCCAGGGAATAGCAGTTGACTCTCAGCTTCCTCCGGAGCAACTCCTAGCTGGAAGCCTGTGGTGGTGTTGTGCAAGATACAAAAAGGTCTGGCCACTACCTGTTCTTGGGTGAGGCACGCAGCCTGCTGCCCACGGGTAGCCTGGTGTTGCATACGGAACTTAGGATGCCAAGTGGGGCTGAAGAAGCTGCTGAGTGGCCCTGGTAGCTGCATGCACAGTGAAAACCATTAATACTTGCTGTAATGCAGCTGACTAACCCCACAGGAGCTGTCACAGTTGCCAGAATTACCATGTGACCCTGGCTGGTGCCAGTTGCCCTGTTAATTGGTATCTTTCATTTCTCTTGAAGAGTCTTCAGTTTATTGGCATGTTTAAGCAGTTTCTATGGACTGCAATGGGAGCTGGTGACACAGTGTGATTGTAGGGTTTGTCTATTACATGCAAATACAGAGTAAACTAAGATAGCTTTAGCATAATTAATACATATTATACTAGGAGTGTCATAGAGTTTGAAAACCTTACCCAGCCTCCCAGACTGGTTTGAGGCAGAAGCAGACTAAGAGGTCATCCATGTCCTCTCCCTTCAGGAATCATGTGGGTCCAGTTCCATGTGTCCCTCTCCTGCTGACCCCCTACTTTGAGTTACCACAGACCTTGCTAGGATCAGCAGTAACTTGATCTTATTTTATACCTACATTTCTGCAACAAAGGCAGGACTTGCCTTGCAGGGACTGGGAGGGAACATCACGTAGAGAGGGAGCCTGTGGCTCTTGCCCATGTTTCTCCACATGGTGCGTAGGACGGGGCCGTGGGCCTGTGCAAAGCCAGGGATTGCTGAAGGTTGCAGCAGAGGAGCTGGTGGAGGAGGAATGTGCTACAGGATACTGCGTGACAAAACAAGAGGCTGAAACATTGTTTGAACTAGTAAGCAATCGGTTTTGCAATGCTGATCATATGTGTACACCTCACCTGCAGCCAGTCTGGATATGCTTGATACAGGAGTGGATGAATTTTCCCCACTTGGTGATTTTGAACGGGATGACCACTAGGATCATTCCTTGGTAAACACAAGAGGGCACTCCCGCCTCACTCCTCAATGGTTTGCAGCACACGGACGTTTTGAATGGAACGACACAGATTTGCAGCTAAACCTTTGAACATGCTTTGATAACGCAACACTATGCATTTCCAAGCATTTATAGATCACGTACTTACAGGCCATATTTAAAAAATATGGTCGTGGTTTGATGCTTTCTCTAAATTAGTATGTATGAAGAAAAGATTGAATTTAATCCTAATCTCAATGTAGTAAAAACAAAATTCAAATGTCCTTTTAACTGGAATCACACTGAAACTGGGCGACTATATACTACTTGTTGGGATTTTGGGTACATTATCTCATGGAAACAGAGATAAATTGTTTTGTCTACAGTAAAAAAATCACCAAGAGGAACTACAGAGAGGGGTAATGAGATTTAAAGTTGTTATTCTTGCTACCACTCGCATCTTAAAGTAGAATATTGGTGATCCGTTCATATAAGCTTTTCTTACCCGTTTACTTACTACTTTACTTACTACTACTTAGTAGTAGTTGTCTGTGGTCCTCTCCTCTGCCTTATCTTATGAGTTACCTGCCAGAGGGTTAGCTGGTCTCTGGTCCTTAGTAGAAACACCTGGTTCAACACAGCTATAACTCATCAAGGTTGAGACTGCCTACATCCCATTCTTGTTCTCCTACAGTAAATGATTTATAAGTACGGATGTTTCTGAACAGGGGATGTGCTGAGGCCAGCACTGTCTGGGGATAGCCAGTCTTGGTAACGTAGGCTCAGTAACCTCCATTTGCCATCTACCCTTAGGAATAAAGAGTTAAACTTCTCTGTACGGTTAGACTTGAGTTTTGGATGTGTTTAAAGAGTGCAGGAAGCAATTGCTTAGGAGAGAACTTGAAATCACAAAAACGGTTTGCTTATTGCATTGGTGGATGGTAGTTTAAAAAGGTCCTGAAGGTAGATCTTGGCAGGTGTAAGTCAATATGTCCTGAATCTCATCCATGCTTGAAAACATGAGTCAAATTTAATTCCAGACTCTTGGATGACTGGCTGGCCGGTGAAACCTACCACAGTTAGTCACAGAGAAACTGCCCTCATGGAAACCATCCAGCAGGACAAAGAAGATTGAGATGGATTGTTCTGAAACAGTACACAAATAATACAGAGTATTAGTGTACTTGACTGGTTGTACAGAAATTCAAGGAGTGATGCAAGGAGGAAAATCAGCAAAAAGAATTATTTGGAAGATCATAAAGCAATGGCTGTAGACAAAATCTGCCATAATAATTCTTGTTAATGAAATGAAAATTTGCTTCATGTTATTTGTGTGGTATGAGAATGGGACAGAAAGATAAGACACAGAAGTGTTCCCGTTTACAATTATAATAACTCAGCACCTACTGAGATCAGAAGTCCTTCAACTGACTTTACTAGACCTTTAGTCAAAACTTAATGTCACTGAGAAATACCAGAATGGAGAGAACAGAATAATTTGGGTGAGCATCTTAAAAATAAGACACAATGTTCTAGCCATCTGCTGCCGATGATCACCAGCAAAGGAAAAGTCTGTGAAAAGCTCCTGAAATTCCAAACAAAGCATCCCCAAAATGCTGCTGAGCAGAACTTTCTCTTGAAAAATAGGACTATGCAATGTCACGGGTGCCAAAGCAGCATTCAGAAACAGAAATATGAAAGTGCCTGCGTTGCTAAGTTGTGTATTGGTGCAACGACTACAAAGCTGTGCCTTGTCTCACAGTCTCTGTGAAGTGGCAGTTTAAGAGTGAGGCTACAGCTTAAAATAATTCGGCCTCAACATCAAGGATGTACAATTTTAAAGGCCTCTATACCGTTATTCTAATGAGAGATCAAGTTGTTTAGTGGGATATTTAAACATTGACTTCTAGTATTCACGGGCATGATCCATGGTACATCCAGCATGCTCATGCAGTGCTCTAGAGATAAGCAAACCAAGACACCCAACATTGCAGTTTGGGCTATTATGGCTAGTGAACAGGTAATAGCAGCTCAGAGTTATTAATTAACATGCCTAGACATGACACAATTATTAATCTGAGTGGATAATTTCTGTTTTGGCAAAACAACAGTAACCAGGGCACTGTGAGAGGGAAAGGGTTGAGTCATCTGAGGGCAGTAACAGTCACAAGTTTGCATACATTTTGCCATTTTAACTGAACACTTTTAATGACTTTTTGAATGCCTGAATCAAACCAGAAAACCGGTACTTTCAAATCCCTAAGGTAAAAGAACTTAGTTGTGTAGTGTTATTCAAAACCCCCCTCCACCTCTTCCTTACTTCCTTAGATCTGTGCAAGGCACTGAGGATTCCCCTAAGGAATTATAATGTTCAGAGGTGCTGTGTTTGTGCTCAGTGAATGTGAAGGCAACAAGGATAAACCCACTCTGTGGTCCTGCAGGAGCTTATTTGCTTCCTGAGCACTGACTATGAGACCAGAAACCTGCCCTTCGTGTCTGGCTGTAAATTCAAACATGATTCAAAGAACTCAAATGGTAAATTTTTAGAAGGTAGAATTGAAAGTAAAAATTTCTGCTGTACACAAACAAAAGGATTTTTAATAGTTCTCACATGTCTCTTAAGTTCATTGTCATTAATCTCAGTGAATCTGTGCTGATTAATACTGAATGCAAATCAGATTCTCCTCTTTCATTATGCCTCTCAGGAAGAAATTCTCTATAGAGACACACTGGCTTGCCCTAGACGTCTCTGTGTGTCTATGGATGGGTGGTAAGCCCATTGCAGTCGTTCTCTAAATGGTGGGAGTTGCTGCGTAAGGTATCAGCAGGCATGGAGCAAGTGAGTTACTTCCAGAGAAGAAGTTAAATGCTGGTGACTTGATCTGTTCACTACAGAAAGAAGATTTTTTTTTTCCAGAGGAAGGGGGATCAAAAGGCCAGGATTTGGGATGTACTGATCTAGGAATGAAAGCCTTGTCCTTGCAGCACGAGATTGTTGTTCTCAGATAGCAGACCATGATCTTTGTATTGAATCTGCAAGGCAGTGTGACTGTGGTTTGTCAGGCTTGCTCTGTCTGAGCTTTTCTTGATGTGCCTGTAGCTTGGTTTCACTTAGTCTAGCTGTGACAGCAGTTTCTCTAATTGACCAGGTGTCTGTGGTTAATTTCTTTTGCTTTTGTTTGTCTTTGTGTGGTACAACCATGGTTCTGTATAGATATTTTAGCAGACAGTTATTCTGTGTGTAGAATGATATACTTATGGTTCTAACACAGTGATGTAGTGTAGAGAAATACAGCCCTGGAGCAATAGCATCAGCCTTGAGAAATGGAAAAATAGGACACAGCACAGAGGAATGCAGGCAGGGGATGGTAAGGGATAGGGCCCTGTCCTGGTACTGGAGACCCCACGGCTATGACCAGTTCTATGGCTGCCAGATAAGGAAGTGCAGATCTAGACAAAACTGGTGGTAGGGGTAACAGAGAACATAAATAAGTAGAATTTTTTGCTGTGAAATATCTGTCTGAGGTGCAGGGAGTCTCTCACAGTACTCTGGACGTCATCAGGGAAAAGCTACCCTAGAAACGATAGGACAGCTACACAGCCCACCTCCATGGACCTTCAGTCAGACAAGTGGCGTAGACCTCTGCAAGGAGGGGGCCCAGCTTTCCTGTGACTGACAGACTGAAAAAAATCTCAATGTCTCAGGATCAATTCACACTTTTCTGCGAAGATATGCAAAAATAAGGGCACACTACCAGTAGCACTGGCATCCTACACTGTAGGATGTAGCATAGTGTTTATGCTTCTGTCACCAGAAGAACACAGCTGGTGTTCAGAAGTTGAGAAGAATGCACTTAATAATCCACATTTATTCTGTGTAAGCTAAGTGTATGCATAGGTTTTCAAGATAAAATGTATTAAGTTTCTAATATGATTCTATAGGTTGTTTACAAAACACTCTGCAAACATCTCCTCCTGTTTCAAAGGTGTTTCTGTAAATGAATATTCTGTTATTGCTCTTCCTAATTTCCTTCAATGAAGGGGAAAGATGATGAAGTGGGGTTTATCTCTGACATCTCTGACTAGAGATTTACTCTGCCCATCTAAAAATGTCCAGTACCCATGAGCTACTGCTGCTGGCTAGTTTGTTAGTCTGTGTGATTTACAGCAGACCCACTGTACCACAGTAAGAAATGTGTGTTGACCCGTTCGAGACATGTTCTCTCATGCTGTTGATAAACAGTCTCCCTGGATTGGACCATTGTCCAAAATAAAAGGAATGATACGTACAACAAACCTCAGATCTTGATTTCTCATTTAATTGCATTTCATGTTGCTCTAAGAGTGTCATCTCACTGTAATATTATCCTTAAATGGATGTCAGGAAAAGGCTGTAGTTAATTTGTGTAGGTGGTTTTCTTTTCACAGATATATTATTGTCATGCTTGGTAGTGCGGCAATGTGTATTTGTTTCAAGCAAGCAGACCAACTTACTCTTGTGGTTGGCACAGGATGAGATTATTCATTGCAGCCAGTGGAATGATTGAAGCTTTATTTTCTGCAACTTCCTACCTCACAAAGCCTGTTCCATCTCTTTACAATGACTCCAGATGCCCCATGTTTGCTACCAAAATTTCGCTTTTTAACACTTTGTGAATGTAATAGCACTCTTTTGGTTACTTAGTTGAGAGAGTTTGCAGAAAGCCAAATATTAATACATTAAATGGTCTCTGAGAACCTGGCGAGAGCATGGAAGATGGAAATTATTGCTGTGCTAGAACTGCTTCCATTCTAGCCCACTGAAAGAACCTGCAGCTTCTCACACAGAATTTTGTGGAAGATTCTGAAGGGTGGTCGTACTGCAGAATGGTAGGCACCAACAAATGTCTTCTTAAAAGGAGAAGGTTGTATGAAATATCTGAAATAAAGCTCAGCTCCATTTTTGTAATATGATTCTTACTCAAATCAGCTTGAAAGCTTTCCAGCAAAGTCATGAGTAAGCCTAAATTGATGACATTTTTACTATGCATGTTTTACAGTAGCTGACATTGATTTGATATTATGGTTCTATTTTAGTGCTTTGTAAAATGAATGTCTTACCTCATTTTTCTCATCCCCACACTAATACAGTGTCCCTATCTGTAATCTGTAACGGCAGCAAAGACATACAATTCCAGAAATGCACCCATCAAATTATTATACAGTTCTCGTGCATCATAAGAATATGACGTGATGTGAAAAACGTGTCTTCCACACTAGATTTACGGGTTTGCATTCTTGTTATGTTTCTCTTTCTGTATTGTTCATATTCTCTCAACCATTTGTAAATACATAGGTATAAGTTATGCAGATGTCAACTGCCCTTTGTTACCATGGGTCTCAGGACTGAAGTAATTACAAAAAGAAGTTCATTTCAGAATGCACGATGGGCTCTAGACTTATACTTCAAATTTTTTTTTTAAGTTTCAAGATGATATATTTCTCTTCTCACATAGATGCAGGAAGGGGGCAAATTAGAACAGGTCTTTGTTCCCAAATAGAGGGACAGCATAAATTAGCTGCAACTGATCCCAGTCTGCAGACATCCAGGGAAAAGTCTGGAAAAATGATGTATTATCTTTTGTGAATAATGGCAAACACTTAAGCAAACTGGACATTCATAGGGCCCTAATGGGATGCACCTATGAATACTGAGGGAGCTGACTGATATGTGCACAGAGAAATATTTATTGTAATTAACTTTGTAACTTCCATTTTTAATGATCAACACAGATGATATTCACAAAATTTAGATCAGTGTAACTCCAGTTGACTTCCCTTGCCTGTACAAAGAACATCCAATCTATTCATTATGGTTTTCCTTGAACATCAGGCTTTCACCTTGTTAGGTTAAGGTACATTGAAAGAGGAATCACCTTACTTGAATATGGAAACTTGCAGCAATTAGGAAACTAATTAATAGTGCATCAGATTTCCCTGCCTTGGGACCAGAAATATCCATCAGAGGGGGTAGGGCAGGTGCCTGGGAAATGTATCAGTGTGAGCCAGGTAATTTCTCATGTTGCTGTATCATATCAGAGACCTGGGGTTCTCTAGCTTCCTCTCATTTTTCAGTCTCAATCTACAGTAATGTTGCCACTGTTATTTTGGTAAAGAAGCCGTGGTTCATACATCTTTGCAGGCATAGCAATCAGAATTGCTTGTTTCCATTTTTTTTTTTTTTTACATAATACTGCATTAAAGGATTAACAGATTTCCTAACTGCATATAATAATTTATGACTAATGCATTGTTTTCGTTTATGTGACAATATACCTCTTTGTGGTTTTCCGAAAAAGGAGACATGTAAAATCTCTGATATAAATTCATAGTGGTAAATTTTCAGTAGGCATGAATTTTCCCCCAGATGCCCAGACTTTTGAATTCTCTTTGTTTCTTGGTGTTTTTCTTCCTCCATTCACCTCAGTACTTGTTCTTATGTGTTGTATTCCCACTCCATTAGTATTACAGAAGGCTAAAATGCTTTGATTTGCTGTTTATCTTTTTAAATTAAACCAGATGACCCTTATCACACATTTTACTCCTCAGATATATAATAACATTTGTTTCCTTTTGACCTGGGTAGGCAGGCTTAGTAAGGGTGAAAAGGTGTAGGTAAGGGATATAATCATTCTTTCAAATTTAAAGACAACTCTCCATAAAATGGAAAAATGAAAGGAATCTATAAAATTCCTGTTGCAGGAACAAAGGGCTGCAACAGTTAGTGATTTTTTCCCCTAGGGATTCTTTTTGCAAAACCCTATCAATTGAGCATGGTGAGAAATAAAGTTTTGAAAAGCTCAGAATTGAATGGGTGTGAAGCAACAGAGTTGACTCTCATCAGTAGAAATCCATTTCCAATCAAAAAACTCATCCTGCTCTCCTTAAAGCAAATTACAAATGAAGAGTGCATCTCCCTGTGCAAAAAACAGAACTCCACCTTTGATCTGTGAAGATCTACCTCCTCATCTTGAAACTATAAGACAGTTTTATTTTGTAGTACATGATTTTATGCCCTTGAAGGAAAATGGAACAAAAGGCAATTGTACAATGAGATTTCTTTCCTGATTTATTGAAAGAACAGCATGGCATTACTGTGGTAGTTTTGCTGCTTTAAAAAAAAATTTGTTACAATTGGTTTCCAGCTCTTCATTCTCTTGCCTCTGTGTTGTCTCCTCTAGAGGGCAATTTAACACAACCTATACATTTATGAGACTTTTAGGCTGGTAAGTGCTCTGTCAGTGATACAAGCGGTTGAAGAATTTATTTCCATTTAAAAGGCCTGAACAAGCTAAAACTGGTTTGTATGGCTGCCTGTCCATAAAAGATTTGCAGGGGGCTGCTTAGACTGTTAAGAGTGCAGAAAGGTGTCTGTGCTCCCAGGGTCACATTGGCCTTTTCCAGTCCTGTAGAAGGTCAAACACAGGTTTCTGAATGTCCTCATTTTCCAGAAAAGAGTCCCTTCAGCACAGGTTTGGGGACATCATCTGCCTTTTTTTCTGTATTGCTTCCCCCTGCTTCCTTCAAACTTGAAAAATTAAATAAATGCATTAGCAAGCATGAACAAATCATTGATATTCATGCTGCTGTTGCTCAACTACCTGCATGAGGGTCTTAAAGGGCATCCTGAGCTCATGGCTGGGCCACTGAGTGGGTGCTCCAGATGCTCAGGGACTCATTTCTCCTTCTCTAGGTTGCCATCTGCCTGTCCTTGGAAAGCTGTGTCATCTCTGTGCCTCAGTTTCCATGAGCAAAAAGAGGACAACAGAAAGCTGCATCTGATTAAAATGGTGTTTCATAGGGCTCACCAGGTTTCTTGTAAGAGGAGTTCTGTAGAGACCATTGTCATGGGCCCTACAAGAGCAGGAGATGCCAGTCCTCTTAATGCAAGAAAATTCATTAGTATCAGACAAGTTGATAACCCTGCTCTCAGAAACAATTTGCAGAAGTATTAATAACCTTGTAGTGTCACTATGTTAACTGGTTTCAGTACTGTTTTTCTCATCTTTTTAACCATGACTGGTTTTTATTTCCATACTCTTTAAGCTGAAGTGCCTTGTATGTTTGAAGGGGAAATATACTTTTCTTATCAGATAAAAGATGTAAAACTGAAAAGAGGGGATGAGGGCCTGCTTCTCTCATTGTCTGAGCATAACTGCCATAGACTTCTACCTATTTTTCTTGTGCCTAGAATGAATGCCAGCAATAACAATACTAATCAATAATTGATCAGGAGGCCTATTGGTAACAGTTGTAAAATGCAGCTGGAAAAAAATGAGAGGAAAGGCAAAATGCATTGCTTAAAACAGAGAAACTTAAAGCCTAAGGAGTTCCTGGAGTTAGTATATTAAGCTTGCTTCACTGGAAGGATGATGCTCAGTGTGACTGATGACTTGACTACGTGGGCCTGCACAGCATAAATGCACATCAGGTGTCTGATACAAAATGCTAGACTCAAACAGAAGCCTTTACTTAGACACTAGGTCAAGAACTAGCTTTCCACATACTAATTTTGTTCACTTTAACTGTTTCCTTTGAAGACATTATGCAGTCTATGAGGAAAATAATCTTTCAGAAAGACTTCCATGTTGGTATGTATTGGAGAGTGATGCCTTTCAGAGGTTTACTGAATTATTAGTGCAGGGCATACAGGAACTTTAGACTCAGGAGTATTGGGACCTGTATTTGTCTGTCACAGAGGCCTCTTACTGTAGAATGGGTTTCTGTGAGGTGGCAGACTGGAGATCATCAGGCAGAGGATATGGTGGAGGTGAAGAAAAAATGCAGTGTCTTGAGCTAATCTTTAATTTTTTAAACTGTGTTCAAGGTCTCCAGTGCAATTAAGATGAACTGGGATTTGTTTAATTTATAACAGCTACCTTCATCTGCATAAATCTGTCCTCTTCAGGGCTGTTCCTTTTGGTTACTCTGGTTCTTCTAACTACTACATGAGGGAGCAAGTCAAGATTTCTTTAATTTGAGGGACTTGCACAGCACAGGCAGTGTTACTGCGGCTTTTTCAAAATGTTTTTGAAACCCTACTTGTAGAATATGTTGTAATAATACAAGGGTAATCTTTAAAAGCCCCCACTTCTCATGCAGTCAGTAATTGTCAGAGGTACAGGAAAGTTTTTCATCACTGGAATAGGAATTGACCAAACGGACTGGGAAACTGGCACTTTGGAACAATGCCAGCTTCCAAAACCCAGGCACAGCAGCATGAATTATGAAGATGTTTCTGACTTTGAGCTCTTTGGCTTTTAATTAAATACCTCGTACCAAGAATAACTAGTTTACAGGAACTGTTGTATTAAAACCAAACTACCAAGCCATGTAAGTTGCTATATTGGATTGGATGGCTGATCTAGCTTTGGCATTGGTAAATACTTGATGCTGCAGTAAGAGAGAGATCTTCGATAATACTGACTGAATATAGCTCTTTACTTTGGAAATTACAATTTTTCCCTGGTCTTCACAACTTACAGACTTAGTGACTTACACCCTTGAAAGACAAAGCTGGATTTTTTCCTTTTGTTTGAATTCCTGTACCTAAAAGCCTGGCACATACTCTGGTCCTGAAAATTCTCCATTGCAGTCATATGGAAATTGATGAGAGTTGTTTGGCATATTGGTTTTCCCAAAACTCGTGGTTGGTTTATTTTACATATACTGTTGTGGGTTTTTCTCATCAATTTGCCATGGAGTATTAAGCTTTCTCTTCTCTCAGATTGCTCTAAAGGTGTACCATAGACTTGAGTTCAATGTCAAAACATAACAAAATACGTAGTTAGCCATAGCCTTGCCTGTCTGAATGCAAATGTTGCATGACCTTAATAGTATGAATTTCCACTTAAATATCAGCGGAAAGCACTGTGAGTTTCACAATGTGTCAGTTTGCAAACGTTGCTATGCTAAATGAAACCGGGCTTTTTTTTTTTTCTAGAACATAGCAAGAATTCAGAATTGCAGAGCTAATTTTCTATAACAATAGACTTGTATTTTTAGAAATAAATCTGGGTTAATTTTAAGCCTGACTCAATAAAAGTGTCCAGACTTCTACACAGCAGACAATTTGTGCAACACCACTGTGAGCTTTTTAAAATTTTGCTATGTTTGCCATCTTCAGCAGACTCTTACTAGGTTTTATGAGACAGCTTTCTCTCAAATTAGCTACTGTGGCACGTGCCTGGCTTCAATACGCCAGTCTATTGCTCCACAGACAGGGAAACATAATACCTCCTGTCAGTGTGTACCCTGCAGCTCTTCTAGGGGGCATTGCTTGAGGTGCCTGGGTCACAGACACTTTGCATTTTTTAAAAATGAGTGGGGGGAAAAAAACATCATTCTGTTGATGTCCTTGAAGAGAAACTACGGACATGTTTCTATGTGAGTCACTAAGGCACTTCTGTGAAGCAGCACAACTCTACTGAATTTAAATGAGTTTAATAATTAGCAAATTAATGGGGAGCATTTTAACAGTGATATACTCCATAAATGCTTGTAGCATTTTAATAGGGTTCTGTGCCATAAATGCTTTATTTTATATTTAATTACTTTATAACTTGTAAAATACCAGAATTCCAGGACTTGGAGTTAAAAATTGTCAGCTCAGTGTGTGTGTGTGCCCTATTGTATTTATGATATCCATGATTTACCTGAGATAATGCGGTATACATTTACATGCACACATGGCCTATAATTGTCTTATGCCTTAATTAAATAATGGCAGTTTTTCCCAGTTCTCTAAGTAAATTAATACAGCTTTTCTGAAGTACCCTGACTAATGTCTGTGTCCAGCACTATTTGCATATTTAAAAATAGAATCTTTCTAGGTCAAATGTGACTTTTGAGACAATATATCTATTTATCATAATATATGAGAATCCCTTGATTTTTCTGCTGCAAAGCCAGATATCAAATCTGAAAGTGTCAATTCAATAATTTATTGATATTCACTCAAGTACTCTGGTCTGTATTTTGCTTAAAGCAGGACTCATTTGGGAGGCAGAATAATCTGAAGCTGATTCCACCTTTAAGTTGAGCAACGATATTAGCTGCACTTTTATACATTCACATTCTGGTATACATTTCTATACAAAATTACCTTCGGCCTCAGATCAAAAAATGAGATAGATAAGCAAAATATTTAAGTGCTCTGCTGCATTAGTACCTAAAAAGCACAGCCACTGCTGACATAACACCATTGACCTCAGTGGGGTGACAGCATTTTACTGGTCAGATGAGCCAAACTGTTTGGACTACTTTGGGTATTCTTTGGATGTAGAGGGAAAAGATGCCAGTTTTCAATATCCTGTCATATGTGCTGTCATTTTCAAATACTCTGTCATTGCCTGATAAAAATAGCACCTACCGTTTGGTACCTCTGAGACATGAATGCAGAACCTGCAAGCTAATGAAAGAATCTGACTTTGTGAAGAGATGACATATTAAAAGTCAGTGGGAATGCAAGAACAAATATCCTTAAAGCAATACTCAGTGGATTATATAGTTTTTCATCTTCCTTGAACTAAAGGCCTAGCACCTGAAAGGATGTAGATGTGCCTTTCATTTTCTGGGTTCTCCAAGTAAACAGCTGGTTTAAACCTTCAGATCCTGACTGCTGCCGAAGGTGTTTTGTGCCAGTAGGAAAATGCCACCATGCAGAACGATCTCTTCCCATGTTGCCAGGAGCATCTTGAAGGAGATGGGCCAAGGGTTTGTGGCTCAGTTGGAAACAGTGAAGTGTTTGGAGGAGCAATTGGTGATGCATAAACAGGGATCAATGCAACTTTAGTCGGGGCTGGAACATATATGTATATATGTATATATATATATCTATATACATATAGATATACTATATGTAAATATGTGTATATATATATATCTATATGCTATATATATGCAGCTAAGAGCTTGCACTATTAGATAAAGTGTCTGAAAGCACCACCAGTTACCCAAGTTGCCCAGACCTTGGCTTTCATCACTGAACAGCACAGCTTGTGTTTAGTACTTTCGGACAGTTTAAGTCAACATATGTCTGACATGCAGGGGGAAAAATAATTCTGCAAACAACAGATGATTACTTTTCTTTGAAAAGCTCTAATGCCTTTATAATTTGAGGTTAAGGCATCACATCTGCTAAACAGCACCCTTTATGCAAGGTGTGAACTTTGCAATTTCCCATTAATATGTGTTCAACTTTGTCGTGGATTGGAGCTGAAAATTAATTGGCAGCTTTCTAATCCAATAAGCGCTTCTGCGATTGTGCATATTTAAAGCTGGCAAGAATGCGGAAGAGCCTCTTTGATCCCGCGGCGGCGGCTGGGACGGACGGGGGGGCAGGGGAGGGGAGCTGCTCCGGCCCGTGGGCCTGGAGGGCCCGGGGCTGAGCACCCCTCCCCCAAATGCCAGATGCCGGGTACCTTCCTGGGAACATTGGGAGGGGAGCCGCTCCGGCCCCGGCCTGGAAGGCCCGGGGCTGAGCACCCCTCCCCCAAATGCCAGGAAGGGGTCTCCAGCATGCATCGGGATCCTCCCCTCCCCTCCCCAAAGGCTGCATGGCAGTCAAAGAGCCATTGGGAGGCTGCAGCAAGAGCCGAGCAGCTCCCGAGAACATCGGGAGGGGTTTCCCCTCCCCCACTCCCCCGGGTCCCCCGTGGGCCTGGAGAAACCGATTTTTAACCATTTCAAACCAAAGAAGCTGTTAAACAACTGACAACATCGACGGGGAAAAGTTTTCCTTCAACAGAAACTGCT
>VZRO01007151.1:719037-788968 GCA_013397915.1 Daphoenositta chrysoptera
ATAGACTATTGCGGTGACAGTTCTGGACCCACACAGAAGCAAAGTGGACCTCTTTCTTTTCCTGGAGTGTGGAAGGACTTTTTAAGGACTCTAATACTGACCAGAAATTCCATGTTTGTTAATTTCTTTGTCCCCTCTCTTGAGAAACCTGCGAGGAGGTCTGAGGGCTCTGAGAAGCCCCGGGGGGAGGGAGCATAGGGGAATTGGCAGAAGAAGGAATGTGGTTTTTTATTCTTTTTACTTTCTTGGTGTAGTTTTTTCTTGTTAATTCTACCTAGTAACAATAAACTATCTTTATACTGTTTAGAAGTGAGTAGGCCTGTTTTGCCATGTTTTTCTCCTATTTTATACATTTATATCTCACAAAAACAAATTAATGAACTGAATCCCAGCTACAACTGGTGTTTCAACTTGTTCATTAAAACCCAACCCGTTACAAACTTCCATTAAGTTTTCATCAGTTGCTCCTGCTTATTAAATGTTAATCACAGCTTAGACTTCCATAAGTCTCTGCAGTTTCCATGTATGCTAAGCAGTGCAGCTGCCTTGCCTCTTTCCCCTCCTAGCCCCCAGAAAGTGATGGAAAATGGGAGGAGGACTGCCTTTCCTGCATCCTTACAGGTGCTTTTTTTCTGCAATATGCATAGAGAAGCTGCCTTATTTGAATCCAGAGTCAAGAAATGCTTGTCTTTGGGAAAAGGGAGAAAAGAGGTCAGCAGGAATGATTTCAGAGACAGAAAATCTATGACTGGGATTTGAAGAAGAGAGGAGAGATAGGAACCAGGAACCAGTAATGAAGAACAGTGAGGGGAGAGGAAGGAGAAAAAGAGATGGTTCTTAAGAGGAACTGCAGTGTGGAGAGTAGAACGTAATGCTGGAAGGGAACAGCAGCCTTCTGAGGGTATTGAAACTTGGGGCAAGATTCAGTGGCAAGAGTAATGATGCTTAATTTAGCTATCTACATAGATTTGTGTAGCCCCTTATACAGGTAACAGATTTTTAAGCCCTCATTATAATCAACCTCATAGATCCTTCTGTCACAGCAGCTGGGACCACACACAAGGTACTCATACAGCTTTCAATGCCTGTGAGAGGGACAACTGAACTTACCCTTGGCTGGGACAGTCTTGTGTCAGCTTGTTAAATTCCTCTAAAGAACTACATGATGTAGCTACTTCTAACTGCAGAAACTGACCCTGGGTGTCCTCTCCAGTCCAACAAGCCTGAATTCTTGAGCCAAAGTATTAAAAAATATCTTTAGTTGTGAATAACTTTTCGTTACCTTTATACAGTTGATTATAGGAAATACATTTTCCCTCTGTCTTGATCAGTATATTTGTCTTTACATCTAACCCAGTCCAATAAAACCTTGTGGTACGCCATAAAAATGGTATAGGTGTTTGGGGTGTGTCATAATGGTAAAAGGACAAGGAGGAGAGAATTAACTTTTACAGATTCCTGTTGTGTAGATAGTCAATGAAAATTTCTGTCCCACAAGTCCAAAACTAAGTGAAGTATTTAATAACAGCACCTAGCAGTTTAGGCTATAGCATGTACTTGTTTATGTAAGCACATATATTCTCCAGACATTTTAAAGTGTATCTAATTTCGTTAATGATTCCTCTAGATTAGCATGTAAAAACCCCTGGCTATCAGTGAAATCAAGTGTGATACAACTATTGTTGGTTTTGGATGCTAACTTGTATCTAAACTGAACTTAATTTTTCTTCATTACTCTATCATAGTTTTTTTTGTAGCTTTTTTTAATAAGAAAAAAGCAGATACCGATCTAATGTGCACATCCATATAGATGTAGTTCAAAGGTTATCAGAGCTGTACCTAAATTACCAAAACAATTTGAAGCCAGTCAGCTGGGTATCTTGCTGTTTACTGATTGAAGAGGTAACTCTAAATTTGAGATCTCTCTGAAACAAGGAATTTATTTGAGACACTCCCTCTCAAGTTAAGTGCCAAGCTCTGAGAAGGCATCGTTGTCTGAAATCCCTGAGTTTTCTAATGCTTACTGTTGCTACAGAAACAACGTATGATTTCATTACCCAGGCTGTGTTTCATATGAAACCCCTCAACAGCACTCGCAGTGTTCCAGGAAAAGACAATTTTTCTTGACAATTTTCTGGGGGGAAAATGTTGAATGATTTTTTCTACGTGTCAGCGTTCGTATCCTACCTGTGTTCGTCATGACAGAAGGAATAATGAGAGGGTAATGAATAGGGAAATTCTTTGATACCTGCTTTGACATACAGGTTTTTCTTGGTCCTTTTGGGGTTTTCTTGATCATTCATTTCTATATAGGCAGCTTAGAAATGCTTTTAAGTCCAAATCTCGAGAAAGGCTTAGTGCAAAGAAAGGAGTGGATACCATCTGTACGAGGAGGCTGGGCTTGTATTAGAATATTTCTGTCCTGCCCTATGCTGGATGTGTCAGCTGGAGTCCCCAGGAGACATACAGGGGATCTTTGGCTAAGGCATTGAGGTGAGAGGTAGAAGAAGGTGCAGAAAGATTGTGTGAGGAATAAGCCAGGAAATAAACCAGGAGCTGCCAGAGAAGTTACACAGTTCATTCTCAGTGCAAATCTCTCCTTGCTGAACTTACCCCAAATTTTTCAGCTCTTCAGTTAGAAATACAGCTGCTCTGCATCCACTGCTCTGCTGCTTGAGTTCTTAAAGGTGCCCATTATACCCTCTTCAGTCATCTCTTTTCCAAGTAGAAGGATCTGCATGTGTTCAGTTTTCTTATATAGAAGGACAGTCATCCCTTGATCATTCCCTATTCATGTTTTCAGTTGAGTAGAGCAACACAAATTACAATAAAGAACACATGGATGCAGAAAGACTTTCATAGTGTCTTTGTTTTGTTCTTTATTCATTTTCTAACAGTCATTGACACCTAATTTATACCAAAACTGTTTGTGGAAATAATGTTTTAATAATAGCCACTATAAGTGTGAGATTTTCTTTGTAAGAGATTATAGTCAAGTAAGAGCCCATTCCTTTGATTGTAAAGCTGGGTTTGTTTAAAATACGCTAAATACATCTACTGAATTTCACCTGCCCATTTTTATAATTTTACAAGGTCCTTCTACAGATTTTTAACTACCCTGGAAGCTTACCATCAGCAAATTCTTTAATTTTTCTTTTCATCCTCTTCTCAAGATCATTTAGGGAGATACGGAATAGCACAGGCCAGAGCAGAGATCCCTGTGGTGCTTCATATAGAATCCGTATCACTATGAAAATTGCTCATTTCAACCACATTCCCTCGCTTTAAGCAGTGCTTCATTTATATGACAGAGTTTCTTCTTATCCAACAGCAATTTTGTTTACTTGAGTCAACAAACAGTTATTGGGGAGAAACTTGTTAGCTACTTATTAAATAATTTTTCACACATCTCTCTCTCTGGATGTTGCCAGCATTTTTAATTTTCAGAAGCATTCATCTGTCTCTCACTGCCTTGTTAGTGGTTTTTCAGTTCTCACTTTCAAATGCCTTCTATTCATAGGCCTTGGAATGATCCTTATGAATCTTTGGAGTTGTTGGGAGCCAGACATTTCTCTCTTCATCAAGCTATTAATAGCAGCGAAAGACATACACTGTTCATCCTGCAGATATTTATGCCTATCAACTGCTAGAATCCCTTGGTCTTTTCATCAGTATGGAAACATGTCATTGGATTTCCTTTCACTGAAGTCTCAGAACTGCTGTTGGTTTCTCAGTTCCAAATTTGCTACCCCTCTTACAATATTTGATGCAGACTGCTTCCGTTTGCCACATTCCAAAGATTAATATCCAGTGATGTTACCACTGAGACTGACCCATTTCCTATAAGCACATCCAGAAGTAAGGAATTTTAAGTGCCTGTCTCTGATTTAATCTAACTAAGAGTAGATTTCACACATACATGCCATTTTCATGCTCCTTTTAAAAACTCAGATGTGTAGTTAACCCTAACTGGTTTAATATGGATTTCAAATATCTCCAAGACAGAGCAGCTGAATCTGGGATGAGACGGGTGAGGAGGAGGTTACTACTTCCCTGGAGAGCAGTGAGATATGCTTATGGAGAGAACAACCCAAGACAAGAATTGTTTGAAGGAAAGGAAAAGAAGGAAGTGCAGAGGTTGAGGCTGTGACAGATGCAAGAGTACCTGGGACTAAAGAACCAAGGGACCATTCCTGATTAGGCAATCTAATATAGATATAGACCCCCTGCTTCTGGGAAGTGGAAGAGCATTTTGCCTTGTGGATGTGATCTGTACTGTACCAATTGGCTTTGAGAGCAGAAAGAGGTCCATGCCTGCCCTATTTAATACTCCAGGTGTTGCCTCTCTCAGTGGTGACAGAATGAGAAAACGCCTTAATTTTAGCAGTTTTCTGCAATTCAGAAAATCCCTGAATTGACTTAAAAAAACAAACTGGAAACAGAGGCTTGCCCTGCAAAGGCATAGTGGATGGGGGAAAGGGTATTTTGTAAGCTTTTTTACTTCTATTCAGCCTGATTTAGGACTAAGGGTTTTCTCTGCAGAAGAAGTTGAGAATATGAATTTATACTCCAATGAAACCTGATTTTTCCAAGTTTAAAATCTTTGTACTCTCATTCAGAGAGTTTATTTTGGAAATATATGCTTCAAAGCTCTGGCTAACTTGCACTCCTGATGCAAGAAGTTATGTATCCATTTAAACAGCTGAGTTTCTCTTTCTACAGCATTGCTTTCTGCATAATCAGTTTGGTCTGCGTTTGCAGCTTCTTTTTCAATGAGAGCATTTCAAGCTCTCATTTTCTTAGTCTAGATTTTAATTAATTGAGCTCTCAGTATTTTTACACCAATATGGGATATTCAGTTTTTTGCTACATATGCAGATATGCACTGTTCTGCACCGTAATTGTTTTGATATGAATATGAATTGCACAGCAATTGACCTTGGACTCTGTGCTGACTACCACGCCTGTGTTTTGTCCTCTGTATAAATAGCAAATCACATCACTTCTTATCTGGCTGTTTGTACAAAAATATGCTTTCCCTGGGGACCTATTTGCATTGATTCCAATACTCATGATACTTTTCACCTTTCTGTGCTGCTTACATACCCTTTTCTCTCTTCAAAGATTGTGCAGTGACCTCCAGTGCCTTCCAGCTTGCTCCTTATCTTATCTGCATGCCTTCTGCTTTCTGTGCCATGCTATTGCTTGAAAATTTGGCAGCTCTGAAACTGTTTTTGCTTAACTCCCCTCTCCCAGAGCTGCTGATTCAGCAGATTTCACCTGTTGCAGGGACCAATTTGGAGGTGTGTGATTTAGAGACATGGAATGAAAGTAGAGCGCTAAGGGATCTACACTGGCCTAAGGTGTCATCTGTGCCCTCCTGAAATTCAGCTGCTCTTGCAGCCCAAAGGTGACTCCAAAGGAGAGTGACAGCCTTTCCAAAGTGACCCTTGGAGCTGCTCCAGTGAGTGCCGATAGGATGTGTGCACGGGACAGTCCTTGGGAGTGCTGAGTGTTCTACTGGGAGGCCAAAGTGGGCACTTGGCACCTCGCACTGCGTGTTACTGATGGAGGGAGATGGTGACTCTCATCCACCTGACACCGAAAGTGTAGTGTGCAACTCCCCAACCACCAACACCAGCAACAAAAGGAGGCACACAGGCAACTACCAGGGGAAACAGAGAAGCAATCCATAGCATCCCAGCTGGAGCTGAGCACGTCCACTCCTCTGCTGGCTCGCAGCCGCCTGGCCAGCCGTGCCACTGTCTCGTAGGTGCCAGGTTGTTTACTGCTGTTCCTTTGGCAAGCTCAAGTCCCAAACAGATGGATGCTTATAACCTAGACCACATCACTGCAGCAAAGCTGGTCACTCGAAAGGCTGGGCCAGGACACCGAAAGTGCAGTGCACAGAAGGGAGCTACAGCTGAAGGGATACTATAGCCAAACAGGATGAAGCTGCAGCCCCAACTATTTCATCTCTCCTGTGGTTTGCAGAGGCTGCTTTCTATGATAGCAGCTGATAAATTCTTCAGTGTCAGTCCAACATAAATCCCTTCTGAGCTGAGCTGAGTTTTGACAAATTTGTGATCAGAGCTGAGATTAGCTTGCTATAACCGTGTGTATCTGTTGTGGTGCTTTTGCTTTGCTTTGGATGGAATTACGTGACCCCAAAGCAAAATCTTGTGGATGAAATTCCGTACTCTGCTGAAACCTTGTAGATTCATGTTTATTCATTTAAAATTTGTCTTCTCAGAAGTAATTTTCTTCTAAAATTGTTAATGTATCCTGATAGCTGTTGGGAATTTAATGCTATCATTTTCCTTGGCTTGCTGTTAGGGTTGTGTGTCACCTATAATTTATACAATATGGTGCTTAAAAGGTCTAAGTGCTGTGTCATTATTACAGGGAGCTTGGAAAAACAATGCAACTGAGAAAATTAGCTGTAGATAGCCCCCAGAGATTTATGCATCTCAAGGATTTTATGATCTCCTTTTGATGAGATTCATTAATAGTGTCACATGTTTAGTTATACCTCCAGCTCTGCCTCCCAATCCTGAATTGTGATATCAGAGAAAAGTTGCAGTGCTTAGAGCCTAGTATTGCTGGAAAAGTCAATGAATCCCATCCTGCACAGGCCAAGCCTGCTCAAAGAGTCCACTGTCATTGCAGGTTTGCTGGTGAAATGTGGGAAGGAAAGAACTTGCAATGACTGTAGTTCAAAGATACTTCAGTGCAGTTTAGTTTATTCCAGGCACTGCTTTTTCCAAAGAGGGCAGTACTGTTCCAATTTAACCACATCTGTACCATCCCCTGGAGGGACTTTGATGCTCTGTCTCCAGGAAGACTGTATGATATATGTTTATAACTCATATCAGTAAAGCATGAAATAAATGCAGCCAGGATTTTTGCCAGCAATGATACCACCTAAAAATCCGGAAGACCTCTTTAGAAAAAAAGAAAATGTGGGTCATTTGATAAATAGCAAAAATAAAAGTCAAAGTTAAGCAGAATTAATGAAAAATCAAACAAAAAACCCATGGAAAGTTGAAAGATAATATTTTTTAAAGATAAAGTGGCTAAATGACCAGGCAAAGAAAACATTTGCCTCGACATCAACCCAATTTAATGGTCTTTTACTCTGTTACTTCCCAGGTACTTCCAAGAAAAATGGGATCTGCTGTTGTTGCTTTGAGCTACTGAATGTCTCAGAGGGACAAGGCCACATTTCTAGAGAAGTTGTTCACTACAGTACTCATAGACTCATAGAATCACAGAATATGCTGAGTTGGAAGGGACCCATCGATCATCAAGTCCAGCTTCTGGCCCTGCACAGGACACCTGAAGAGTCACACCATGTGCCCAAGAGCACTGTCCAAATGTTTCTGGAACTCTGCCAGGCTTGGTGCTACGCCCTCCTCCCTGGGGAGCCTGTTCCATTGCCCATCCACCCTCTGGGTGAAAAACTTTCTCCTGATATCCACCCTAAATATCTCCTGATTCAGCTTCAGGCCATTTCCTTGGGTCCTGTCACTGGTCATGAGATTGAAGAGATGTGTACGGCCCCTCCTCTTCCCCTCATGAGGAAGTTGTAGAGTGCATGATGTCTCCCCTCAGCCTCCTCTTCTTCAGACTGAGTAGAACAAGTGACCTCAGCCACTCCTCACACAGCTTCCCCTCCAGACCCTTCACTATCCTCATGGTCCTCCTTTGGATGCTCTCTAAAAGCTTTATGTCTTTTTTATATTGTGGTGGCCAAACTTAACTTACTCTGATTTCAGAGCCTTTTTTTCTCTTAGTATTTGCATGCTTTCACTTGCTGAAGAAGAAGTGTGTGATTGCATTTTTGGGGAATAAGTGCTAGAGGCTGTGTCCTTCAACAGTTTTGCTGTACAAAGACCATTCAGCTAAAAGCACACATTTTTATAGACATCTACAGGGCTCACTCTGAATTACTCAGTCTCTTTCCACTACCCAGTAAAAATGGCCTTTTACAGAATTAACATTCAAAGCCTTTAATAGCACTGTTGAACAGTATGAACTTTCTGTTTGAACGTCCATCCAAATTTCAGCCTGAAAAAGAGAAGGCTTTGGGGTGACCTAACTGCAGCCTTCCAGTACCTGAAGGGAGCCTATAAGAAAGATGGAGAGAGACTTTTTACAAGGGCATGTAGTGATAGGACAAGGGAAAATGGATTCAAACTGAAAGAGAGTAGGTTTAGATTAGAGATTAGAAAAAAATTCTTTACTGTGAGGGTGGTGAGGCATTGGAACAGGTTGCCCAGAGAAGCTGTGGATGCCCCATCCCTGGAAATGTTCAAGACCAGGTTGGATGGAGCTCTGAGCTACCTGGTCTAGTGGAATATGTCCCTTCCCATGGCAGAGGGTTGGACTAGATGATCTCTAAGGTCCCTTCCAACCCAAACCATTCTATGATTCTATGACTGCTAACAAACAGCTCTTCTGAGAGTAGGATGTTTGCATTTAGCTCATAATAAAAGTAAAATATGCAGAAGTTCCTAGGAAATTCAACAATTAAAATTGAAAAACAATAAAGCTATTCTAACAGTATGTTGTTTCATAGGGAAAAGCCATTACTTAACATATTGCTGTAATATCAACTCAACAGACACACAACAGGAAACAGTGATTTAGCTCTGGAGTCAGCAACAGTAAATCACTGGTGTTTTCAGCTTAAGGCAAATAGGAGAACTGCGATGAAAGCCCTAGTATTCAGAGTGGCCTAGTCAGAAGAAGAAGAAGGAACATGTTAGTAGGACAAGCTGAGGGCATGTCAAGGCTTGGGACACTCCATTGTGCAATTCACACGGGCAACTTCTGTAATATTGTAATTATATTGCAAGAGACAATACAAAGGTGCTGAACTGCGTCATGTAACCCAGGTCAAAGTTAGAAGAAAGCTGTGTTCCAGTCACACGGTCAGCTCTTGCTGCTCCCTGCCGTGCGTCCAGCTTCCTTCATACACTCTGTTGTGTATTCTGGGAGCCTGCACCATGCAGAGAGGACAAGCTGCCTGAAGATCAGCTGTCTCTCTTCAGGTTCCCCACACACAGAAGTTGCCACATCTGCCCAGTTAATCATGATCAAGAGGGAAGGACATATATATGTGGCACATGGATGTTTTGCAATTGCAACTCAAGTGTTCATTTCTTAGGGAAATATGCAGGAAGGGGCAGAAGGGTCTTTTGATATTTAAAGTGCAAATCAAATCACCCTCACAGGCTAGAGGCTGCATCAGAGACCCTGGAAATTTGGAAGGGTACACATGCATATGCACACAAACAATTTTTGCTTGAATTTTTGCCAGCGCATCCCAAGCACAAAGCACAGACTAAGCCTGTACTATTTAAATGGGAAGCACCATAAGCTGGGAAGCACAGTAGGCTGTGAAGACTGCAGTATTAGGAACCTCAGCTGTTCCTTGAGTGATTCTGTACAGTGAAGGAAATTGTCATGACAAGATATTCTAGCCACAGAGCACACTGAATATGTACGCTGAGCTTCTCTAGAGTCCCTACAGTTTAAAGTCCTTTGTAAAGTAATTTTTGTCTTTAAGTGCATAGACCATCTCTACTCCACTCTTTTTGAAGAAATGAGTTGTGGATGGAGTGCTGTGTTTAAAGTTCCAGAAAAATCATTATCCAGCTCCATATAACCTAGAAAAATGGATGAGACATCATCCTGTAGTGGTATTTCATATGCACGTTGTATTCAGCCCTCATTAACCTGGTGTATAAGAGATGCAAACAAACCCCCAAACCCCGAGAAATTTATGTTAAAAATTCCAACTATACTGACTAGAAGTCATGACACTTTCTCTACAGCTTTCACCTGTTCCTGGCAACTTGGCCATTTCAGGGTACTAAGCAGTGTGTGGGAGATCACAGACAGGGGGTTGTGCAATATACACTGATTTTTAAGCAGTGGTGAGGAAATAGGTTGTGGCTAATTGGTGTGCAGAAAGGACTAAAGAGTTCAGCGAGTAACTGAGGCATTGCCTTCAGAAAAGTTAATCTGTCCCAATCCATCAAAAAGCAGCAAAATAACTGAAATATAAAATGACCAGGCAAGGAATTAATTTGCTTGAATGCATGGAAGAATTTGTGTCTATGAAATATATTCAGATATAAGGTCAAGGATTTACAACATACATAATTAACTGGTGTAGCAGAGAGGTGAATCTTAAATGGCCTCTCAATATCAATAAAACATATGGAAATAATAGAAGAATTTTCCTAGATCAGGCTAGTATATAATTTCATCATCTTCCTTCTGAAATCTATGGTTTCAAACCAAGGACCTCATCCAACCCCCTACATTTATGGAAAGACTCATACTGACTTTAGTAGACTTTGGATCAGGCTTCTTAAAAATATCACATGAGTTTTTTAATGTCCTGAAAGGTTTTAAAACACCTAAACTTCGGGGTTTTTTTCATTAAGTAATTATCTGCCTTAGTTTTTCAAAATTCATGGAAGTCCACAATAAAGCTTTGGAGTAATATACAAAAAGCTCATGCAAAGACCTACTTGTTTCAGTCTAAAATAATTATTGAGGCTAATAATGAGTGCAAAATCAGTTAGTTTTCTTTATCCCTTGCCAACAGCTAGATAGCGCCTGCACAGAGATTTTCTTTCTTCTGCATTAATAGCCAGAGAACTTACCAGTTTGTTCATAGTCAAAATTATCTGAACCCTGTTATGCCCCAGAGTGAAATGAAATAACATGTCAAGAGTTTCAAATTGCCAGCTGATGTGAGCTGCAGTTGGAACATAAAGAAATTCTGTGATTAGAAAACATCCCCTTTCTCTTGCTCTATCTCTTTTTTTTTTTTAATTTAAAGAAATCACATCACTCAGAAGGAACAGAAAATTCTTTCAATGGGCTTTTTGTCATCTTATAGTGAATTACTGTAACAGCTGCTTTGCAGGATGTCATTTATTACATGCTGCTTTGAACTGATACGCCACTCACAATTGCTCCTATCCTATACTCATGCTTCATAAAGAGCAGGAAGCTGCTAGTGCTAAACATCCAGATCTCACATTGTTATTAAAATTACGTCTGAAATAGACCTGGCCCTTTATGTTTTAAGTTTTTGTGTTGTCATGGACATATTTCCCCATAAAGACAAGCATAACTGACATATCAAAAGAAATTTGTTTTGAGGAGAGCAACATTTTGCAACTGAAAATGATGTGGGCCAAAATTTGTCACCTCATATAGCAGACATAGCAGATCTTCCCTGTAATTTATTGTCATGGGTTCCAGCAAGAGCAGTTTTGCCCTGCTTGGAAAGCAGTCTTTTTACATGAGCAGAATACAGATCATCTCTTTGCTCTTCACTTTATTTTCTACATGTTTTCAGTGCTTCCTGTAGTCAGCGGAATGACTAAAATTGCTGTAAACTCCCCCTGAACCTTTATATGTAGTCAAGAATTTGTGTTATAAAACTTAGCAATAAACTTCTGTAACATAATGCTGCCGTGGAACAGCCAAGGAAATTCATTCAGTGGAGAGCCATGACTCCTTTCTGCTCACTTTGATCTGCTCAGACCTTACAAACCTTTACAAACCTTTTCCAAATACTTAACATTAGCTCATGAGGAAGGGGTTTCTGTTTTAGGCTCATAAGCCTCCAAATAGCCCTGTGCCCTGAATTTCTAGGACGCTATCACAGTATTTGTTTTGCCACATTGACATGGATATAACTTAGGTCCTCACTGGACTCCTTCACTGTCTGTGCTCCAGTTGGTCTACTGCTCAACTTTCCTTGCACACTGTAAGCCTCTGTGGAAGAAGTAAAGACTTCTTCCACTCAGCTTAAGAAAGGCATGTTTAAAATACCATTCTCAAAGTACTAGCTGTTCTTTTTGTAAGCAAATAAAAACTATTGTTGCAGCAAGTATTTCATATCAGGAAAAGTCAATAAAAGAATTTGGGAAAATGCGTTGGATATACTGACAGTTATTCCCCTGCATATCTGTAAACACACAAAAATAATCTATTGTAGGTTGTTTGAGACAGTTTTTGGTATAGAATTTTACTTCACAGTAAGAGTAACAAAGGGAGAGAGTGTGATTTGCTCATGATTTTGGATAGCTCTGTATGATCCATGTTTTTTAGATGTATACACCTGCCCTTTGCCATACTTAGCAATGTCTGGGAATGCACATTTCGTATGTATGGATCTTGGAAAGGTGATCACACTGCCACGTGCAAGGTATTACTTACCAGTATTTTAGTAGGTGGATTTGTCGGAAGACCACAAAGTGTATAGCCCATAGACTTTGCTCTTTATAAAATACATTACTGTATAGAACAAGGCAGTTACTTTCCAGAGCAATGAGGAATATACAGAAACATTGCAATAATGGTGGTTGAGAAAGGGCATCACTTTATCACTTTGTCTATTTTCCCCCATTCTTTACAAAACTTGAGATTTTTATCTCCTTCTATAACTCTTCCTTTCACCTTATTTGCTGGAAAGGTCTGCCAAGGTCTAGGGCAGTGAAGTCAAATTTGGAGTTGTTTTGAGACCATTTTACTTGTTGAAGTTTATTACCATGTCTAAAATTAGAAAAGGATGTCCCTGTGATGGACCTTCTGAGTGTACTGTGACAGAAGATATAGTAGTAACCCATAAAAAGTTTTACTATAGTGTATACTTGAGAGAAAAGAGATGTAAGAATTGGATGTGGAGAAATCAGTGCTTTGAAAATGCACACCTCACGTTTTTTTCTCAGGTGTAAACATAATTTCAGGTTTCGGATATGAACACTTCTCTCTTTAAAAGCAGAATATTTCCTTAACTCTTGAAGAAAACTGCGTATTTATAGAAACTCTTAAAAACGCTTAGGGAGCTGACAACTCCTTCTGTTTCCTCCAGGAGGTACAGGTCAATCACAAATGTGAGTGCATTCATGCTTGTAGTGTCTGGTGATCTAAACAGCAGATCCAACAACACAGAAAAGGAGTGCTGCTTGGGTGGAAATGACAACAGATGTCTGCAAATCTAAAGTATTCCTGTGTCCAAACTTCTTATTAAAACACAAAGATTTTGTGCAATATGGTTAAAGCAGGTCCCTAGGCTCAGTTTGGGTTAGCAGTCTGAAGAATGCAAAATCAATTCCTTTCCAAGACAATCATGACCATGTGAATTCTGGGGATGGTCTGACCACAGTGCCCATGAGATGGTATAGTTCAGGTTCCTGAGAGGACAGAACAAAGCAACTAGGGAGATCACAGCCCTGGATATCAAAAGAGCAGGCCTATTCACAGATCTGCTTGGAGAAATCCAATGGGATACAGCCCCGGAGAGAAGAGAGGTTCAGGAAAGCTAGTTGCTTTTCAAGGATTCCCTTCTTTAAGCTGAAGACAGACGGTCTGCACAGATGAACAAGCAACTCCTGACAAAATTCAGACATAAAAAGGAAGCATACAGGAGGTGGAACCAGGGATGGGGGAGCCAGGAGGCATGCATAAT
Organism: Daphoenositta chrysoptera; assembly: GCA_013397915.1. Taxonomy (NCBI): domain Eukaryota; kingdom Metazoa; phylum Chordata; class Aves; order Passeriformes; genus Daphoenositta; species Daphoenositta chrysoptera. Next base: position 732,542 of record VZRO01007151.1, read on the forward strand.
GAAGGGTTGGGCTTGGAAAACCAAAGTCCACGGGTAGTTGAATCTGCTGAGGGATGTAAAGGGCATCAAGAGGCTTCTACAGGTACTTAGGCCGCAAAAGGAAGACTAGGGAAAATGCGGAATAGCTGCTTAATAGTGCAGGGAATCTGGTGACAAAGAACACAGAAAACGCCGAAGTACCGAGTGCCTTCTTCACCTAGATCTTTACTGGTTAAGTGTGACCTTCAGGCGTTCCAAGTCCCTCAGACATGGCAGAAAATCTGGAGCAAGGTTCAGCTGTCATTAATTTGTGTCATCTTGTATCTAATTCTTCATTCACGCTGCGTGTGATTGGTACAGCTTGTAAACTCTTCCAGGCAGGGGAGTGTGTTCATTAATTTGGCTTCAATAAGTTGTTACGTTTTTTATGTTGTACAGTGTCTCTGGAGATATTCTTAAAATGCCAGTCACAATAAATGGCTTTGCACTTTGTGGAAGTATACTCCCTATTAACAATCCCTGCCTGATTCTTAATTTAGATTTTTTTTTCCTGGTTTATCTGCACATGGGCAGATAACCAAGCTGCAAATTCCCAGTAGATTTCAGAGGCCACGCTTGGTTACTGTGTGCAGTAATCCACAAACACCATGGCATGCAGTTCAGTCTGCTCCACCAACTCCTTCTGACTCCAAAAAATCTTGACAGACAACAGGACATCCCCAAGGACGAAGGCATGGGAGTCAGGATCTTCCTCACTACTTCCAAGAAAAAGGATTAAAAATGTCATTTTTCCCCCCATGGGTAAGTGAATAAATTAGGTTGTTTTTTCTTCCCTTTGCTGGTCCATGGTTTTGTTTGTCTGTATCTAATTAAGTAGGATCCATACTGAAATAAAATTGCCGTGGCAGTAATCTTTTAATTCTAGGAAAAAATAAAATCTCCAAGGCAAAAAGAACTGGTAATGAAACTATACCTTTAACATTTGAGCATTTTGCTGACCCAGGAGTGAGAGAGATTTGCCTTGAAGTGGCTTCCCTCTGCCACAAGGCTTTCTGCTGCCTTTGAAGCCTTTTGATTCACAAGCCTCTTATACTGCAGTTGTCTTTTCACCTACCCTCTGTGTTCTCACTTTGTTTTTTGGTTTGGGTTTTTTTTNTCACTTTTCTTGGAAATAACTCACTTCTTTCTGTCTGTTTTTTGTGCTTTTGCAATGTGCTCCTGCCTCTCCTTTCCCCCTGTACTTCTATCCCTCCTATGTCTCCTCCCACTGCAGTTGTTGGTTTTCTCCCCAGCACCTCATACCTCTCTGCTTTTGTTGGGTCCCTGTGCCAAGATTGCTGTTCAGGACTGGAGCTTTCCTCTGACAGAAACCTGTTCATCCCAGGAATGTAACTGAGGGCTTAGGAAGTTCAAGAGGTGGCCCAAAAGGCTGGGTTCAGTTTCCAGCCCCAGTGTTGTCTTGCATGAAATGGGATATTCGCCTACATGAAGCAGCATGACCTTTCATGGGCTCTCAGCTTGTTGCTGAGCAGTCTCATCACATTTTACTTGGTTTTGGATCAAGAAAACAGGGAATAAAAGTAGTTGCTGAAAGAACTGCAGAAAGACAAAGATTTCAGCCCAACAGAACTGGCCTTGCAAATAACCATGCAGAAAAAACCTAGTATTAAGTTGTGTTTGGACAAACTGGCCTAAATGATAAATTCTGCACATGGGCTGATGAAGAATGGCATTCTTCTGAAGTATTTTTTAGGTGAAAGGCTCCCCAGCATGTAAGTATAGATAATATTATTATCCATATATATAAATAATAACATTGTTCTAAGCTCTGCATATATGACTGATTGAAAACTGTTGATTTCAGCAAAGTAGTGAAAACAGATTGGAAAGCATCAGGAAAGGAAAGAAGGAAGTTTTTTCCCTGACTAAATTACCATATTGCAAGGAGGTGATATTGTGGCACTAACTCCAGAAGTCTTGTTCTCAGAGCACAGTGGGGTTTAGAGATCCCTGCTGCTACTGGAAGATAGAAAGAAAAATCCGTGTTTCACCGAGGGAAGCTCTTGGCAAAGTTCAGCATAGCTGTAGATACATATTTGTTAAAGGTGGGAACACATTTTATTTGAATTCTATTTTTTGCTATAAGCGCTGAGCTCAATCCAGAGCAACGCTGTTTCTTGCCAGTGAGGTAGCAATGTTGACTCAGGGCAGAAACTGGCCCCAAGTGTTTTTACATTCTTTTTTTTGGTTGTTTTCTTTCTGTATAACAGAGTGAATTTCATGTGGGTCTTTCATGTACCCAGGAGTTAAATGTGAAATCAGTCATTGTGTTGGGCAAGATGACTAATATTTTATAAAGTAGTAAGTAGTTGCAACCTGTTTATATTGCAAAAGCAACTGTTTTTGTAGATGTCAGACTGCTCCAAATCTTCAGGTATTTTTCTGGAGGAATTAGTACCTTGGAAGTAGAAATTACCTCCCAAAGTAGTTTCACTCTTGCAAATGAGCATCTGTTAGAACATAATAATTGGAATTTAATTTTCTGTCTTTGGCTATGAAAGATGAAAAGCATGTGTTTCTCCTGCCCTTCCTCCCTGATCTTGCACTCAGGAATTATCTCTTTGGCAGCTGATTAGGATTATTCCTCAGTAGCCAACAAGCTGCAAGCTTCAATTCAAAACCATGATTAACCTTTCACTACTTCCTTGTAGGACTTGTGTATGCTGCTGGCCTGGGGGGTCCAGCTGTGCTGGGGTTGTGTCTGACTTGAAAACTCTCCCTTTGAGGAGTTGTTACCATCTTCAAGGGAGAGGGAGGAGACAGCCACTGCTGCTTTCGTGTAATTTGTGAATACCAGTCTAGAAACTGCTGTCTGGTTTCCACCAGCAAAACATTGGACCACCATGTTGGCAAAAAGAGGCATTTAGTATGAGACATCAGTGGATATCAAACCATTAGACACTATAAAACAAGAAAAGTACTGCTTTTCAAAGGCACACTCTGTGTATTAGATTTTAGAATTTATAGTATTTATCAAGACTGACTCATGAGCCAGGAATAGCATTTGAGACTCTTTGTATTCTGGGTGTGATCATATCCTCCAGTTTATTGAAAAGAATAATAAATCCAAAATAAATCCCAAAAAGGGCTGAAGGTCATCCCAGCAAGACTATCTCAAATTTTACACTTATCTCAGTATGCATGGTCTGCAGGTCGTTCTCACCAGAGAAAGGGAAGTTGAGTGGATTGTGTGTGCCTGTTCTGCAGCACAAATACTGCCATCCATCCAGGTGGGAAGTCTTCTCTCCTGTGCCAGGTAAATGTCCATGCTTGGAGCTGGACATATAAAGCAACATATGCTAAGCTTCTTAGCTTCTGAGCTTGTATGTTCAGTCTTTCTTATAGTAAATAAATTATATTAAAAAGTTGATACTTGGCTTTTGAAAAAGTCATACCACGTCTCTGTAGATACTGTAGTAGTTTCTGATGTAAATATTAGAGCAACCATCCATTCTTGAGCAGCTATTACTCCAATGTCAGTACCAGTGTTATGTGATGAACTGCTGTGGGTTGTGAGTGGCTCACTTTTTTCTGCAGGATTGGTTGAGCTGACAGATTTCAGTAAGTATCAGGCTTACATAAATAGTAAATTTTGATCTCTTAATTAGTGAGTATAGAACTGTTTTGCTTAATCTTGTAAGTTACGTGAAGGATCATATTATATATGACATTATAGAATGACATTAGTGAATACTTAAAAGAATCTCCTGCTAAATAATATCCATTATCACTGAAATAAAGGTAATTTATGCGCCATTTGGGTCACTAATTTTGTTTTGCCACAAAGCAGGCATTTAGTTGGGACAGGAAGAAAAAATTGGAAGATTAATTGGTATGTACAAAAAGTTTTATAGTGGTAATATACATGTAATGCAATCAGTAATAAACGTATCTTATTTGCATAGAGATGGCTAAACAAAAATTTAAACACTCCTTGGAAGCAGAGAGGATGAGGCTAAATTTTTCTCATTGTGTTGAAATGTGATCATGTTTTTAGCCCCAATGAAAGTTAGTGCAGTTTACCTACCAATCTGTCCTGGGATAAGCACAGCTGATAATCTTCCACTTCATATTAGATTCCAAGTCTTGGACTTATTCCAAAGAAATATTACCTCTTCAAACACTCCAATACTTCTTATCTCACAAATTTCTTTTACAACTGTTAAGATGATGACTTTCTGACAAGGTAACTTTCCTTCCAGTTGAATTATTTCAGAGGATTCCATCATATTGAGCAAAAAAAAAATTTTTCCAGTTAAATAATGGATACAGAGACTGTGCCAAGCAATCCGTTGAGATCAAGAGGTCTCTGGCCTGACAACAGAGCTCAGTGGTGAGTGTTATTAATTTCTCTGGGCTGTAAAATTGCTTATTGTTGCTGTCCGAATAGAAGAACCTGGGGTTTTAAATAGTTGTAATAAATAAGAAAATTGTATATAATTTAAAATGTGAGTTATATAAAAATAGATTTAGTGTCAATGGAGTTAGAAATATCAGGTCAAAGGGGATGCTACCAAGAATTGGCAGAGTCTCACTGACTTCTGTGGAGTTACTTTCTGCATTTGCACAGTTATTAATCTCTAAGAAATAACTGAAGCAGAAAACATAAACTGTTGTTGCTTGCAAGCAGAACACTAAAGCCTAACCAGGAATATGAACAATTTAGGGATCATAATGCAGAAGATTCTCTTAGAAAGAAAAGGAATAAGGTAGGCTGGAGAACTGATGGGAGGAAATACTGGAATGACAGCTGGCAGAAAAAATTATTTCTCTAAACTAATTTTTGCTGTCTCCTGCAATAGTTTCAAATTAAGTCTGGGAACACTGGAAAGGAATTTGAGACCTGAGTAAATGATTGCACAGAGGGAGGGTAAGTGGAACTAAGAAAAGAGGTCTACTGACAGGAAAAGAAAAAGAAAAGATTTCTTGTGGATTTATGGTGAATTTAAATGTTTGCTGAAGAATAATGTGCAGAGAGCTGAAGCACAAAGATAAAGGACAAACCTCACCTCTCCAAGGTGACAAAGAAATCGGCTGGTAATAATGCATAAATGCAAGGCTTCTGCTTAAACTAAATCCTGATTCATAAATAACATTTCTCATGCTTCTGTGCTTTGTTTGACTTGGCTCCTGAGCCTTTACATCAGTAAGTGTGATTTCTGCAAAAGAAAAAAGTTCTCAAAATAGACTCTGGTTCCTCACAGCCATGAGATGCTGGGCCACATTGAGCAACGATTATTTTGTCAAGAGTGCAGAGACCTCAGCTGCATGGTGTGCTGGTTTTGGCTGGGGTGGAGTTAGTTTTCTTCACAGTGGCTGGTATTTTGGATTTGTGCTGAACACAGGGTTGATAATATAGAGATGTTTTTGTTATTGCTGAGCAGGGCTTACACGGAGCCAAGGCCTTTTCTGATTTTTGTGCTGCCACGCTGGGGAGGGGGCTGGGAGTGCTTGGAGGATGGGAGGAGACACAGCCCGGACAGGTGATGAAAACTGACCAAAGGGACATTCCAGACCACAGGACATCATTCTCAGTGCATAAAATGGAGGGAAGAAGGAGTCAGTGGACATTTGGAGTGATGGTACTTGTCCTTCCAAGTCACCATTAGGTGTGATGGGGCCCTGCTCACCTGGAGATGGCTGAACACTCACCTGCCCATGGGAAGCAAGGAATTAATTCCTTGTTTTACTTTATTTGAGTGCCTTTTGCTTTCCCTATGGTACTGTCTTTGTCTCAACTTGTGAGTTTTCTACCTTTTACTCTTCTCATTCTCTCCCTGATCCTGCAGGTAGGGGAGTGAATGAGTGACTGGGCTTGGCTGCTGGATGGGATTGAACCATGGCAGATGGTGCTAATGCAGTTAAGAACTTGGACCATGACAACCTGGGTTTGTTGCTGTAAATGAGCACTTCCACGTTGGGGTTTCCCTGTTTCACCTTTGTCTCTTGTGACTTCAGGTATACATCCTAGTCTGCTCCAAGCTGTCCTCCGTCTGTTCTGCCCCGCTGCTGCGCCTTCCTGTACTCATTATCTTGTCTGAAAATTGTAGCTGGATTCAAGCCTTGTCTGATTTTCAAAAGCCTATATCATTCCTCAAATATAAGATGTACTTCAAATGTGTATTAGGAGTCAGTGAGCTAAACCTTTGTGGTATGGATAAGGTATGAATTGTCTTGAGTGTTCAAGATTCCTTAAGCAAAGAGCAGCAAGAAATATATAAATGGATGTTGATTTCTCAAGCAGCAGTTTAATTCTTCTGGCTAATTTTGGGTTATGCAGGCTAGGAAAGTGGTGGTATGGATCCATGATAGCTCAGCTCCTGCCTTTTAAAGCAAGCCACTCACTGAGGGACCATCTCAGTAAACTAAACTGTGCAGTCCTGCTTCTTTGCACAGTTGTTCTGGGGTAAGCACCACCCTTGTGTTGGTGTGGTGGAGGGAAGTAGTCAACACTGGGGGAGCAGGATTGAAAAGGGTCAGATTTAACTGCTCACAGTTAAAAGTGGCAACATGGGTCTGAATTGTTTTATGCTCTGAAAAAAGGCTTGTGAAAAGCTTTGGAGGTGGCAGAATACATCCATATTATTTTAAAATAAAATAGTTCCAAATGGTCTTTTATGTCACAGAAGAGGTTAGTCTTCATGATTCTTGTTTTAAAATGATTTTCAAAGACTTCAAAATATATTTTTAAAAGGACTAGAACTATTATTTTCCAAATAACTACAGAAATATTTGGAGGGAGAGGTAATCCCCTTTTCATAGACAGACTGATCTAGCTGGGAATTCAGAGTTGTGCTAGGGTCTCTAGCTTCACTGGCTTGTTGGCCAATGGCATCTTGAGGTTTTCCTGGTCTTCTTCATATTACCACCTGACTTCTTCCCACTGTGCTGTATTTCACTTCTCCACTCCTGTTTGGAGCTGTTTATTGAATCACACTCTAAACCAAAACATTGACATTCATCAGGATTTACAAAATTTCCCTTCCACTTCTCATTCCAAGAAGCTTTATACCATCTGACGGCTCATGTAAAATGCTGTATGCAAAAATGAAATGTCAAAATACTCCAGGAACCTGAGCATGTGTGAACCACAGTGGGTGGACAATGACAGTGCCGTGTCATACATCCCAGTAGAAGCACTGGGGGATCATCAGGTACTCAGGGTTTTAGAGTGATGATGTCTACTGCCTGCATGGCTGGGAAGACAGGAAGAAATAATCCTTAGGGTTTGCTTAGAGATTGTTGTTGGGAGAATGCTTACAGACATTTTGAAGTCCCAAGGGCAAAAAAAAAAGAAAACAGGAAAATAAAATGCAATAGGAAAACACTAGACAGTCTCAATAAGGCACAAAGATGAGTTCAGCACTTCTGGCTTTACATTTACACTTTGCAACTGAGTTGGAATAATAGCATTGTTTGAGAGTAGAAATAGGTGATAAAATGTGACAGCTGGGGCTTGTTCGATGCACGAACTTCTGTCAGGGCTATAAAATTAATCAGATTCCTTAGAATAGCATGACTCACCCTGGTTCTTCCAAGTCACCTTTGACTGCCTGCCTTGATAATGAGAGCTAAGCACGGCTTTGTTGCGAAGCAGGTTTCTAGGACAGAGGCCTCTTACACAGACAGAGCAAGGGTAACTTCTGTGGCCTGGTGGGCGACACTGGCCATGGCCAGCTGTTACTGGCCAGTAATCTACTCAGATGCAATGGCAGTGATGGTCATGAGGCACATCTGACCAAGAGTCTGTTTTCAAAGCAAACCAAATGGTCGTAAGTCACTGAATACCCAGCCACTGCCTTTCCCAGCTTGGCCAGAGCACTCCTGCTTCCACTGGAGGCTTAGCTGCCTTTTACAGTGCCACTTAGAGCCCTTTAGTCCAAGCCCTTAGAGTCCTTTAGCCCAAATAGTCCACTGCTTGGGTTTCCTTTCTTCTCACTCTTAAATAGTTGTCTTTTCCACTTACTTTGGCTTTACAATCATCTTCCATACAAGCTTTAGCCCAGGAACACATAACTGAAGTGACTGGGCCAAGCATCTGAGAAGTCTCTATTATCTGCAATTGTTGTTTGACATTACAGGGGGCAATTTAAAATTATTTTCATTTTTGCTTACATGGATGATTTGGTGGTTGGAGAAAAAAGTCCTGCTTGTCTCCACGCAGTGCTCTATCATTTTATTAATAATTTATTATCACTTGGACTAATTGTAAATAAAGATAAAACAAAATTTTTGGGAAAATATTTGTATTTTCTTGGGTATAAATTTCACTCATAAATACTTGTATTTTTCCCTTACTCTGCCTTTACAATATACCATTCACCTCCCTTACAAGATTCAGCATGGGAATGCATAACCCAAGTGACCAGACCAAGCATCTGAGAAGTCATGTGTTTTTTGATATCTCTGATGAGAATGGAAAAGTTCTGCATGTCGTCACTGATGCTGTCATAAGCAAGAGCAACCATGTAAGATGTTAAATATTCTGTACTAACAGACATTTTGAAAAGCTTAAGCAGGGAATTTGTAGTTATTTCTGCTAGAGGGACTCTGGTCCTGCAAAGTTCTAAAGAAGCTGTTCCAAAGACATTAATTCTTAGAAAGGGAAGCTTAGGAACAAATCTAGGTCCTGCTGAGTATGATGAAAGGGTCTTTTGTGATCAGAGCCAGAATTTACCCAGGGAAGTTGCAGTGAATATAAAGAAATAGACTTCGCTGTCACACTAATTTGTGTACATTCTCACTACATCTAAGAAAACAGAAAGAGAAGTTGCATTGAATCTGTATTTGAATGTTCTCTGCATTCAGTTAAGAGCCTTTCCTTCCAATCCTGCTTAAGATGCTGTTATTTATAACACTTTGAATTAGGAGTTTGCCTTTTATGTTTGTAGGAAAAGTTAGTCTATAATGATAACCTGTAGTTTGACTAGTAATCCCCTGTAGTTGATTAATTTCTAATGAAAAATACCTTTTCTGTGTTTCATTTTGTTCTCTGCAAATTTTACTATCTGTTGAATAAACAGCATTTCAAAAGGATTTGTGATAATTGCAGCTATGTAAATAGTTTTGACTGATTTTGTTGAAATAATATGATTGGGTTTTATTATCTGTGTCACTAAGCCTGGCATTCACTTATCTGAAAATTAAATATCTGAGTCTGAGTTTATATGATGCATAAACAGCAGTGTTTAGGATCTGTGCAGTGGTGCAGTTCTAAAGCAAATATCATCCTTGTGTCTGTTGTCAGCTCAGTTCTTGGAGCAGTTGTTCTGCTTAGCTGAATTCCTTTTAGAGGAAACTTAACCAAAACCTCTATTCCATGTGTACATCAAATGTCCTTCTATCTCTAGAAAGGCACAGTGGTCTAAATGAATCCTTCGTGCAATTTTGAAATTGCTTGTGGTGGAATAGCTGCCCTAGGTAGGACAGCTGATACAGAGGAGCCAGACTGAATCAAGTCCAAACCAAACCCCATATGGATATGGAGTGGACATTGGGACTTCAGCACCATCTGCTTTGCTCTTCTGTTGTGTCAAAGCAGATGCCAAACCAAAAATGGCCTTAGTGTCCCACTATAGTCAACAGAGAGGAACAGGTCAGGCAGCAGGTCTATCTTAGACAACACTTGGCTTAGAGTATCAGACTACATATTCCTCTCCATTGTTAAGGGATTATACAGTGGCTCAGACATCCGTCTTTTTAACATCTAAGCTAAGGCAGATGAATCCTATTACCTTGATTTTTTGCTCATGGCTCTCTATTGAGACATTCTCAGATGGTTCCATCTCCCAGCTAGGTAGGGTGGCTTTGTAATGGAGAGAGAGGATTGCACATGCTGTATTTTTCAGTGCCCATCTTTTCATTCCTCCCTTACTCTTCTGTGGTTCCTGCTCAAATGCAGGTCTGGAAGGAATTGCAGGAGTTGATCTGAGCTTGACTCTGCTGAAATCAACAGCAGAATTGCCCTTGGTTTGCCAGGTGCAGCTCTGCCTGATTTAGCTTTTCTTCCAAAGTGCTTGGTACTTCAGTAAATCAGACCCCAGGCACCACGAGCTGAGGAGCACTCAGCTGGTGACAGCCACTGAGAAGTGAGGTTGTATGACTCACTTGGCACTTCTGGGCAACAGCAGGAAGGATGGGATAAGGGCACATCTCCGGTTAGCATCCAGCATGCTCTGGCCACAGTGGTGTCTTTCATCCTCCGCCTGTAACAGAGCAGGAGCTGAAGGGTTACTCTGTCTGTGACTCCTCTTCAGTACTAAAATGGTCTGTCTGATAAGGGTCCTACAGGAAACTGGTGTATGAACACGTCCTGAGGGACTGCCATGGGATATATTATAAATAAGAGATAGACCAATGACCTGAGTCTTGGAAGATCCTAAATTCTCTTTGCTTGGCTTCCCAACCTTAACAGTACTCTTTAACTTGTGTTACATTGGGTTTTCTAGGCTCATAAACCCCCACATGTATTCGCAGAAATCAGTCCTGTGGCATAGTCCTGATACTTCAGCTGCCCTTACAGCCCCGTTGAGCCCACCTGGAGCCTGGCTCATAGACTCAGCTATACTCAGTCCATTCAGCTCCTGCAAGCTATTCTCTTTTAATTTTGTATTATACAACCTATCCAACCCCATACCACACTGCAGCCCTTTCTTAACCCTGCATCACATACAAAATATATTTATTTGTTTGATTTTTCTATGCAAATTAGCAGTTGATTTCCGAGGATTATTACACATGCTTTATGTCTTGATTTAATAAATTTGTGCAAGTGAGAAGCCTGGGAGGGAGAGACAGAGGCATCATTGCATGGGTGCTTTCAGTTGTTTTGCTGGCAATTTATTAGACTAATTGGGCATCACTAGCACAGTGATTAGCTGAAATGAGAACCATTGTTTTATTTATTTAGAATTTACAAGTATTAGCATGGCAACACTTGAGCTGCTGGCTGCTTCTATTTTTTATTTCCCTTTTGATATTTTCAGAATCTTTCCTATTTATTGTACCACAACAAACTGCTGTAGAAGACGTGTTTGCAAACCCTTCTGTGAAGTTCCCCATCAGTGTCATTTCCGAAAAGCATGAAAAGGTTTCCAGCATCTTTCAGTAACTGTCCACAGAACAACTGAGCCATGTATAACAAATCGTCCTAAACCATCTAAGAGTTAGTGCTGTAAATCCAGGAAAAGTTGAACAAATTCAGCATGAACTTTCAGAAAAGCTTTACAGCACAGGGCAGCCTGATTGCTGATGATTTCTGCGCTGGCAGTAGTGGGAAGTGCCTGTCTGCAATTTGAAAGTGTTCTCTATGCCAACCCTCTTGCAGCCTGTCAGTAATTAGCAGCCCGGGGGTGTGTAGACCTGGGAAGGGTAATGTCAAGGCCTCTAATTTTCTTGACGAGTGCACCCTGCTAAGCTATGGTGAGACAAAATAAGTGCTTGCCTGCTTATTAGCAACTTAGAGATCACAAAAAATGCACAGACATCCCCTCTTTTTCCTTAACCGAGCATGAGCCTCTTCCCATCCTTCTGTCACACAAAACATGTTGGTGTCAGCACATCAGTCACATGGACTCCTGGTGGAAAGACCACGGCATCTGATTTTCCAGCTGCACCTGGGTGCTCTCATACTGCTCTTCACCTCAGCCCAGCTAGAAACACACCCTCTGCAAATACTAAACTGGCTCAGGGACATCACTCTGGCCAGGTCTCCACCCTCAGAGAGTCCACAGGCAGAGGCAATGAAGGTTTTGGATGGGACTCATCTTCCTCGCTGGTCTAAGAATCCTTGGCATCCTCAGGGGGCAATGGTTGTGCATAAATTCTCCCTGCCAGAGAGGCATGCCCTGCTTGGGCTAAAGAAACTGCTGTTTTATTTTAAATGCATGCTTTATTTCTCAAGGGAAAACTGTGTCCGTTTTTCATATTTATTTTTATGCAGTCTGTCTGTCAGTCTTCCCTCCAAACTTGTGATTATGTCAGTCAGCTTCAGCCAAATTTAAGGAGGGCTTCTATTCATTCTGGATCTGCTATTTACCACCTGCTATTTTCATCTGCTGCCACCTGATTCTTGTATCAGCAGAGACAGTGAACTGTCACTGCCTGTGTACCTTTTCTCTGTGGTTTTTTTTCTCCTGCAGAACATCTGTGTACAAACTGCAGTCAGCAGAAAGAAAAGAATGCCAAAAAATTGTCAAAATAAAGCAAGACTCTTCATCTCCCACATTCTAAATTTTGGCACAGATTTGTTTGGTTTAAGCATGTCTTGGACTGAGCACCTGGTAAGTGTTTTAAGCAGCCACTGCATGGCATGCTGTGTACTGCTGTTTTCAGAGTGCAGAGCTGCTGTTCATGAACAAGTCATTTCTGGCAAGATGACATAAAATTACAACTCCGCGCTAAAGTGAACAATACAAAAATAGTACATACCTGAATACAAAAGAGTCAAACCTCACTGTGCTCAAAATCCAAAATAAGATGATTGTATTTCAAAAATATGTATTAAAATGGATTGTTAAGAGGGGAAAGACAAAGAGGGGAAAGCTGGGCTTGGTTAGTGCTGAGGAATGAATTAGGGACCCCTGCAACTAGAAAGTGAGAGCCCCCTCTGGCAGAACTCCATAGGGATGAGAAATTAATCTGTTTTTAGGGAATCCAAAAAGGCACCTGGGCCATTTACACGAGATGATGGTCACGTCCTTAATTAATTTTGAAACAGATACTGGAAATTTACACTAGAAGAAATGGACACCACTTTCATAGCATGTAACTGAGGTTAGGACAAATAATCTGACCTGCAATACTTCATATGCCATCCATACATTTATCCATGACTTTCCAGTGAGCTGTTACACGCTGATGTACAATGGGTTTGAGCCTGAAGTGGAGCAGAAGGAGATCTTGAGCAACTGACTGCCAGAGCAGCAACAACGCTTCACTGGGGCTAACTTTTATTAATGCTGGTAAAGAAAGTTTAAAATTAATGCCTTTCATTAAAACCAAAATCAACAGCTCTTATTAGCTATTTCTATATATATATATATATGTATCACTAAAGCTTACTCTGAATATGAGTAGCTCTTGTCTCCATAAACGACAATCCTCAGTGACACAGTGTGCTGTGGCTTGTTTTTTTCACCTTCTGTCTCCCACTGACAAATGAGCATGAGTTTAAAGAAGGCAACGCGTGAAACTCATTCCAGAACACATTTGTCAGTCATCCTTGTAGTGCTGGTGATTTAGATTTGTAACTTAAAGCTGGTAGCATTAGTATATAATTAGATCTGAAAGATTCAAAAATTAAAAGATTGAGTTAGAAACACTGAAGGGATCAGGAAAAAATTGTCTCTTCTGGAGTCTGATCTGGACCCTTTCCTTTACCAAGTGCATCTTCAATTTATCCCAGTTATAAACTGTAATACAGGCCTAGAGTGCAGAAAAAGGTCATCTTTTATCTCATAAGCCCCAATCTAATCATGTGACACAAATGATTAGATGACAAAGATCACCCTTAAAAGGCAGCTGTGCATAATGAGCCTGGGTGAATGGCAACAGGTATTACTTCTTCAATATTCTGTATTTAATATAACAGAAAATGGATTTGTACTAATTAAAAATATTCATATGAGACCTGGCTTTCCCTGTACTTCCACCATAATAATCTCAGGACCATGTTGTTGTTGTTTCCTCCTTGTACAATATTATCTACACTGTAGGATCCTGGACCCTTACCCATGGACAAGCCTCCCCCAAGTCTGCAGCACCTCTGCTGTTCTTCCCTTTTTTTTTTTTTTTTTGTAGATCTGCCACAGTATTTTTATCTTCTTCCCAGCTTCCAGTTTCGCTGCAATACACTGTTTTTCCTCACTCCCTGCTTTTTACTCATCTTTTGACCTGAAAATCAAGGAGCTACCAGCACAGACTGTAAATGACGTGAACTGATGTGGATTTCCTGACCTACGCTTCTGCTGCTGCCATGGCTGAACTCATCCTGCCTCTGTGGAGGAACTGATACAAAACTTACAGCAATTTTATTCCTTTGAGACCTGTAATGGGATGGACCAAGCACTGAAAAAAATTGCTAAAGGGCACTGGCAGGGACTGATAGCACAGACTGCAGCAAGAACCTCATCTTCTTGTGAAAGGTTTCCACTTTTTCCCCTTTACCCCTCACCCTGCTACAGTCCCGAAGATTCTTATATGTCCCTGGTGGCTGTACAGCATGTGAGTTTTCTTTCCAAGGGATTAGTGATGCTGGCTTTACAGAATCTGTTGTGTCTTTGACAGAGGACATCTCTCCAGGCCTCTGAGTGTCTCACATAGGATGAAAAACCCACTGTAGAAACCAGAAAAAGTGTCATGATCATTTATATACTGATGATCCAGGATGTGAACTGAGACCTCTCCAGTTCCATCACCCGGCAAGAACCTTCTATCACTGCTGCTCCAGGCTGAGCTCAGGTGAAAATACCCTTGAAGCTAAATTGCACTTGAAGGCAGGGATCATCTTTTCAGTCTGTGTTCACACAAAATCTGCCAGAGGGCACTGATTCATCTTTGGGCTTCCTGTGAAGTACAGTCACATAGACATAATAATATCCTTACCTGGTTCTGCCCTCCAGCTTGCTCTGTACAAAGTTACGTAACTTTGCATTACAGCAAAGTAATGCAAGCAATATAATAATTGTTCCTCCAAGTCCCGTTGTAATATATAAACCAATGTGTGAAGTCAGGCATTTTACACAAACTTAAGATCAGAAGAATGGCTAGAGATGAACAAACAATAGCAATGGCATGTTGTCCATTGTATCAGTGCTACCCATCTTTCCAGCATGTCGCTTATCCTTCCGTTGTCAGTACTCACACTGGTATGTATGCAAATCAATCCACGAGGAACAGCAAAAGGTAAAGGTAGGTAGACAAAGGGGCTCCTTCTTCTCCAAACTGCTATTTGTTCCTCCGGTTAGCAGGCTTCAATTTAGACACATAATTTTTAAAGCAAACCTGTGAATAACTGTGGAGACACTCAGAAACCAAACAAGATGGACATATGGCCAGCCCATTTGCACAGTGGAGTGCTCTTATTTAATTATAATACTATTTCCCTATTGGATTTCTGGTACATTAAAAATGCCTCTCTGCATGTTGCAACATTTTAGCTGTGCTGTGGAAATTAAGGGTGGTGAATTCATTTGCATCTTTACAAGAGAAAGAAGTGCTAAAATAAGGCAAAACCTCATCCTGTGCTCAAAATAACTTTAAAATTCCCTTTCTGGTCCATGCATCCACATTTTTTGCGTGAGTTGATGAGCCTTTTCCATTGCATGATGCTATTTGTTTCAGATATGTTTGCTTTTTAGAGACTTTTGGTTTCATCTTGTATAGGCACCCATCTGGGTTACCTGCTGTGTAGACCACCAGCTGCTTGATGTACAGTGGCCTCTTGGTCAGGATCACTACACTCTGTCCCTTTCCAAGTATGTAATTCGAATGAGTTATTTGAAAGTAGTTGTAAAGCTCTCCAAAAGTGTAAGCAGTTTCAAACTCCATTGCAATCCCAGTGCAAAAAATGGTGTTACTGTGAGCAACCTCTCTCCAGCCCACCTCCAGAAATTGCCAAGCAAATAAAGAAAATTAAATTAAAGCTGATTCTCATCTCTCTCAAAACTAGCAAATCTCATGTGCTGCCTTTTATCCCAGATCCAGGGAAAAGGATGAGCTGGTGCAGGTGTCAGATGTGCCTGAGTCAGGGCAAGAGAAAAATTCCAGGGGAAGTCTTTGGGCCCCCCACTGTGTCCTTCTACCAGTTCCCTATCAGATTCTGCCCTCAGATTATCTGCCTCCAGCTCCCACTGGAAAATGTCAGAAAGATTTATGGGCAAGTAGGCAAGGGCAGAATTTGGCAGTGATAATGAAAAAGCTCCCAATTAATGTCAGATAAAGATGACAGACTCAATCTGTCTTTGAGAAAGCTGAAGCCTTTTGTGTGCAATGTCGTTTTTTAGCTGTGCTCTCAGGTCCCTTTCACTCGCCTTCACTTGCATCAGCTGTGATAAAATGAAATCGCTGAGGCAAAGCAATTACACTGAAAAGTGCTTGTTCTGGCTTGGCCCTCTCCTGTTATGTTAGTGAGGGCTGGACTTGCTCCTGACAGAGATGAATGTGTTCTGTCTGTATCTCTCCTTCCTAGGAAATAAAAGTGAAATATGAAACAGATTCAAGGAAAGAAGATCACAAAGCTTGCCTTGTCTGCTTTTCTGCCCATGAAACCTAGGATATTCACAATTTTTATGACCCAGTTGGCTTTCACAGCTCCCTCAGTTCTGTTTATGGTCAAGCCCCTCTCACGCTCACGCAGGACATGACACATTCTCCAGAAGGAGTATGGGGGAAGACAGGATGGAGCTCCTCTGTGACGATGGTGAGTTCTCCTCAGAGTGTTCTCATACAGAACATTGCCAGAACACTGGGAACATTCCTGACTCTCTGCTCAGCGTGGGTGAGGCTACACTTGAAGAATGGTGCTGACTTCTCAGCTCCCCAGTTGTGGTGGTGCATCCTCCCCTGCCCTCAGGACTGCTTTTTGATTGCTGGAATTGCTGTTAGGAATTTGGCATTTGTGTCATGAGTTGGGCAGTGAAGCATCCCTTGACCAGACTGGGAACGTTGACGTGGCTAAAGTGAAAGCAGCTCTGACCATACCAGGAATTCCTGGTGCCTGGCTGAGGTGAAGGATAGGAGTGGGGATGTTCATCCATCCGTGACAGCCTTGGAACATTCCCTACCTCAATCATAACTTGAGTGGAGCAGCACAGTTGCTGGTGGAGTTTTGGAAACTCCAAGAATCATTGACCTGGGTTGTGTCCAGCATGGAAACTTGCTGAAGACTAAAGCAAATAATCTCACAACCCTATAAAGAGTTGTCCTGAGTGACATCCTTGGAACTTGTAGTAGTTTGAGCCAGGACCTCCCTCTGAGAGGGACACTCCTGGAGCTCGTGAACTTCCACATGTGCAATACTTGCAGGACTGTTACTGAAAGCTGAGGCTGGGGCTTCTGCTGATAACCCCAACCCCTTGAGGCTCAACCTTTGCCCATTGAGAAATGCCAAGGCATTAGACACATGTCACTGACACACAGGGAATTTTTAACAGGCACATTTGTACATATAGGTATGTGTATATACATCTTTCTGTCTGTGCCTGCATGTGTGAATTGATTTAAACACCCTATGGCAAGTGTAGCATAAATTTTGCCATCTCAGATCTGTAACTAAGTAACTGTTGTAAGTGTAGTAAATTCTAATGAATCACTTTATAAATGTTAAATTAGCGAATGATTAAGTGCTGCTAAACCCTGTAGACATAAACTGTTGATCAGGTCTGGGACTGGTAAGATTGGACTCAGCCACGTCTAGACCCTGTCAAGAGTTTAGAAAGCAAGGGGTTCTCTCTAAAGTGAGGGGTCCTGTCATGAACCTCATGTCTCAGTATAAGGGTCTGCCTTACCCTTTGCACCATTACCCTTTGTATCCTTATCCTTTGCATCCCCAGTCTCTGTGCAGATCATTCTAAAATGATTCCAAGCCTATTTTCCTTTGTGTGATTCATCTATGTACTAAGTAATAGAGTGAAATCTTGCCGCAAAACTTGGTTGCATTTTCCACAAATTTATATTAAAACCTGCTTTTGACAATACCTTTGATGGTGATTCTTTAAGCAACTTAAGCCACTCATTTGTGACAATTTGGTGTAGTCATCAGGATCCTAAATTGAGATTTGCAACACCTGTGCATGTGTTACATGGACACAGATAAGGAAGCTGTATGACCTTGGGAGACTTTTTCACAAGTCCCAACAGTTAACATCTTCCTTTGTGTCTCATACCGGTTTTCCTGCTATATTCACCCACTGCTGGTCCCATGCAACCCCTTCCTCATGTAACTGCTCTGTCCTTTTCAGTAAATATCCTTGTACTCCCTTGCTCACTAATGGTTCAAATCCCAGCCCAGGAAATCATTAGTTACCTGCTTCTCAGAAGTCAGGATTGATCCTACCAAAGTCAGCAGCGGTTTTCCTGCTGGTTGTGTACAAGTTTGGGTTCAGCCCAAAAATTTCTGTGTGATCACAATTTTCCACGGCAGTTTGTATTTATTCTGTATGCATTTTGGTACCTTTGATCCACTTTCAGAAGCTTAGATCTGAAGGCTTCCCCTGCGAGGATCTGCAATGTAGCAGAAAAGGCACCTAAACCAGGGGACAGATTTCCACTGGTTGTGGTCAGCCTTGACCTCAGTCACTGCAAAACAAATGTCTCCATCTCTGAGACAGGTTTTTCCTTCTCTCCTTTCCCAGGGGTGTGCTGTGTTTTAAAGATATATTTGTCAGATAAACCTACAGTGTTACATTAACCTGTTCTGTGTTTAAACAAAATGCAGCATGATCTGAAAGTGGTTGTTCACTTATTCCAATCTATTTTGATAATTAATTCACATTTCCATCTTGTCTATAAAACTTGTTCACATCCCATACCTCTTTGCTTTGTAAAAGAACATTTTTCTACATTGAATTATTTAATTTAATGAGATTTTCCAAGTGACTTGGCACAGTCACTTCTCAAACCACTTGGGATATAAGTGTCTACATCGCATTTGTTCTGTCTCCTCTTCCCGTAATATACAAGCTATCAGGCACAGACCTTGCAAATACCACATTCTCTCATCCTCTCTTGTAATTTCATCACACTCCTTTAAAGCAGCATTAATGTTCATACATTGGAAAAAGTCTATCTTAGTGCTGAAATCCACAGGAACAGTTTGTGTTTTATATCCATGATTTCCAGATTTTGCTGCGCATGGCCTTGAAAAGTCGTGCAGTTGGCTGGTATCAGTGGCCATGCTGGGCTGTTGAGCCTGCAGTGCATATATTCCTTTACATCATAGTCTTTATTTGCGAAAAGCATCTACAAAGTCTTTTTTGTTCTCTTTTCACCTCCTGCCTCTAGTGTTTTCAGCCCCTGGCATGCACAGAACCTGTTGCCTCTCTGTTTGTTGGTGTTCCCCTAAATTCACTGTGCAACTGGAAATGGTGGTGGCCAGCCTCCCACCCCTTTGTGCTCCTATCAAATTTCGTCCCTCATCTGGGAAAGGTATTCCTTAGCATCAGTCACTCTGGTCTGTGAGCTTGGATCTTTGAATGCTCCAGCACAGAGGAGGTGAGTGGCAGCTGGGTGTGGGAGTGAAGGTGGCTGTGCTGTCAGACACCCTCACTGCCTGTGCCTTCCAAAATGCTCTGCTGGTGGCCAAGGCACATGCTCTGATGGATTGAGGGGACTTAAATCTGCCTCTGGTAAATGTTCTAGCAAAGTGGAAGTCCTCAACTTAATTAATGGAATTTGTGTTAAAAAATTAGAGCAAAAAACGTGTAATCACTCTTGGCACATTTCAATTCCTGGCAAAATAGTCTCCAAATGCTCTAAATTCATGTCAGAATGTGTTCTGTTACTGACTTTTATGAGCATGAGACACAGTCAAAGGGAAATCCAAAACACAGTGCAACATACTTCCCTGGGGGGAAAGCCAGGAGTGCCAGAAATCTCTAAGGAGACGGTTATTATCCATCTGGGAATGTTTGCTTCTTCCTCTGTCTGACTGCTCTGCCAGTCAGAGGGGAGCATGTACCCACAGCTGGAAAACTGGGTGGAAATGGAGTGGTGGGATGGGATACCATTCCGGTTTTGTCCCCCAGAGCTGCCTGTGCCCTGATGTGGTGTCAGTGCTGGCCTGATCACAGGGCACTTGACCACTCCCCAGTCCTTGGCTCCTGGCTGGGCTTCCCAGTCTGTTCCCTGCTCTCCCTGCTGGCACAGGTACTGGACTGTGCCATACTCCCCCAGGATCCTTCCCCACTTCAATTTTTTTTTTTTTTTCCAGGAACTGTCTGAAGTTAATCAGTTCATCTTCTGCCCATCACAGTTCACTCTTTGATGATACTAATCAAGCAGTGGGAGGATTTGTTACGGCTGTCAGTGATACTTTGATAAAAGCAATCTCATTCAGTAGGAGGAAGCGCTTACTATCTAACTGTGGTTTTGTAGGGAATAGATGGGATGGCATCTTACTGGTAGGATGTGCCCTGATATCAGGAAGCACAATTTAATAATCATAGACTCATAACAAGAGATTTCCATTCAGCATTACTAGGACCCTAAACGATGAGGTTTTGCTTGTAATAGGGAATGTGCAAATAGGATTTTCAGTTAACAGCAGTGTTTTCCAACTGACATTGTGTACAATCCTTTTTTCTTTTTTTTCCTTTTAATGTGGGCTTTAATACAGACATAGAAGCGGTAAATTAAAAAACAAACAAACAAAAAAAATATGGAAACTAATTAGGGCTATATTCAGTATGAAAAATAACTCTGTTGGTTATATTATTTGTATTCTGTGCCCGAGAAATCTGGTGCCCTGCACTACCAGTGGCTCCTGATTCCTTGACCTGGCAGGGGTAGTCTGCTCACAGGTAGTACACTTATTTAAGTCATACCATTTTAAAAAGTCTAAGTTGGATAAAATAGGACAAATCTACTTAATTATAATTAAATTGGTCTGATTTGCAGCTTCTCCTGCAAATTAGGCATATATAAACCAGGGTAAAACCTTTTTAAAGGTACCCACAGGCCAGACCTATCTTGGCATTTATTAAAGCAACTAAAATCACAGTCCTGCTAATGGAGAAGAAGCAAGGGAGGAGGTGGCTGAGAAGCAGGGCAAGGCATTCTCACAGCTGGTCTCAGGCTGCTCCCAGCATTGGATCACAGTGTGGGCTACCCCCTGCTGAAGGTGGGCACCGCCCTGCCCTTGCAGCCTCAGAGAGAAGTAGGGTGGCCCTGGGGTCAGGCCTGAGGTTGTGGACACTCTTTAGGAGAGGAGTCACCTCCTGCCTCAGGGAAATGTCTTGGTGATGAAATCAGTGCTTGGTCCCTAGTCCTTGGTGCTGCCCTTTAGTTTGTGGTGTGTGTAAATGTGTGCTTTGCTGACACAGTCACTATGAACGCCTGGAGGCTGTTCATCTCCGTCCTCCACTTTTTCAAAGCTCTGTTTCCAGCCAGCACTGTGCCCCCACTGCATATTCCTTCAGCTTTCTCTGGCAGTTCACTTTTTTCGAGTTGATCTTGCTTTTTTTTTTCTGTCTTTAGTGCCTGCTTCTAAACCCTGTCTAGCTGCAATTGCTCACACACATGCACACACATGCTCAAGGCCCTTGAAATTGCACAGCCCCTTTTGCAGGTGCACCAAGTGCTCAAGAAAATGTTCTGTAAGATGCTCTAGGTGCAGCTCCTGCCTGGCCCCAGGGACTCTTCCTGCACCAGCTCCCTTTCTCAGGAATAGAGTGGAATTGCTTCATCCACCAATTCTGGATAAAGAGCAGCTGTTAAAATCACCACTTCCCTCTAAAGTAATCTCCCAAAGACAAAGGAGAAAAAAACAGGAGAAGAAAGTGCAGCATTTTGTGATGAAGTTTTGTGTAAGAGGGGAAATAAATCACTGCAAACCCCAGTCTACCCAATCTCTCCACTCAGGGAAAGTACCAGCAGGACACCTTGGACAAGGTGAGTTTTCCCTGCTTCTGTCTGGAGTTATTTGTTTTCTTATCACGACTCTGGTGGTAATGATGGACTGAAAAGCAGGGGTCAGAGGTATGGCAGAGTGCCTGGTGTCCACTGCCCTCCGTGGTCCTGGGCAAGGTTTGGTCTCTAACGTTGACTTGGGACTCAGTGTGACTTTGTAACCTGACAGGTCAGGCAGTGCCTTTGTCTGTTTTCAGCATGATGCAAATGGCGTCACGAGGTGTGTTGAAAATTGCCCCAAACTGCACTGACATGCCTGAAGAAGTGTGAAATAACTCTGCACTGCAACAATACAATGGCTTCTACAAGTATCTCAAATGAAGGGGAATACATGAATAAACGGGGAAGGCAGTGCCTCTAAATGTTAGGAGAGTACAAACTAGTTAATATTCTGAGCTGCAGCGTGTTGCCCTTCTCTGCAAGCAGAGAGATGGCCGAGTGCTGCTGCCCATGCCCACCCTGCTCAACAGAGCCAGCAAAGTTGTCTGCTCAGGGCTAGTGCCAGGCTTGAGCGTGGTTCTTTTGGTTCCAATGGGACTTTTCCTGTGGTCTCAGTGAAGCATGAGACCTTCTCAAATCAGATATACATATTTAGAAATGATTGTAAGAAACCCTAAGTGAGTGGCTTGCATGATGCCCTCAGGGAGGCAACAAATGCAGGATTTCATGTTCGTTAAAATACATTGTTAGATCGTTAAAATACTCTGGAGAAGTCTGCTGTCGGAAATGTGATGTTGCTTTTGCTTTCACAGCTCTGCACTACTACACACCATAATTATTCTTTGCAGGGAGCATCGCTTCCTAATGCCCCCACAAAACACCCTCAGCAGCGGGAAGGTCAGACAGGGCTGTTAACTTACAGAGCGAGGGAAGGGAACTAGACAGTGAGTGAAGACTGTGAGGACTAAAGCTCACATAACACCCAGCCCTCATGCTGGGCAGAAATATTGGGTGGGTAATGTCTTCCAGTGTAACATGCTGGTCTGACAACATTGAAAGTACTGTGGGAATGAGCTGGTAGCCAGGTGAGCGGGCAGCTCTCCTAGATTTCCGCACACCTGGTTCTATCTGTCTTGTCCAGATCCCCCAGATCCCACCTCAGATGTTGTGAGTGGGCAGAGCTGAATGCACATAGTTATCTGCTGCTGCTGACAGCTTGATTCTGATCATAATAACAGCTTAACTGGTAAAATGAATTCTAATGAATACTGGATGTGTTCTTTTTCTTTTCCAACTCTAATTTCAATCAGAAAAACGGTAATTTCCCCCATATTTTTATTACTGTGTGTTCCCTTCCAGCTGCTGCATGAGGCAGAAAAGATGAGGCCTTTGGAGGTACAAAAATCTAAATTAATAGCAAACTGTGCATTAATTGTAATTATTGTCAAAGAATTAAGAAAAGGCATCTTGCCTCTCCCTATCAGCATTTAAGCAATAAAGATAAATACTGTAATAATTATTTTCCTTGCACAATTGCCAAAGATAATAATTAAGACGGTTTAAACATCATTGGAGACACTTTGGGAAATCAGCTGGGAGGGAAGGTACAGCTGTTCAGATAACACCTCCTTTGGCAAGGAATTCAGTACAAGTCTCTTATAGACCATCATGTTGTTTATGTTGGTTGAATGAACCGTGATAGATACTAACTTACTGTAGGTGGCCACAGCAGAATTGGTACCTATTGCTTGCTGAGCTTTGCTATGATGAAGGAGGCTGCTTGAAGAGTAGATAGAATAGCCGGGAAGAGAAGGCTTTGCTGATCAGATTTTGAGACACAAGGAGATTTACCACCACGGTCATTCATCCTGTTTATATGTAAATGCCAATTAACAAATGTGTATAAAATGTCCTGTTACAAAATTGGGTATTACCTCATTATTCTGCTAATATTAAACTGATTCCTTGCCTGTTAAGAAGTCTTGGTTTTTTCAGTCTATCTGGGGCTATTCTTTGTGGTAGGTAGAATTTGGAAAAGCCTTGAGGCCTTGTAGCATAGACCCAAAGAGAGCTTATCACTGAGAAGGTAACAGACATGACTGAATGAGACAACAGCACAGCTGATCTAACAGAGTGACTTGAAAAAGGTCATTGCAAGGATGAGCTGTAGAGCCAGAAAACTGATCCAGATCTTCAGGGCCTGAAGGTAATTAAAGCTGCATATAAATTTACATTGCCTTGTAGTAACCAAAGTTACTACCTGCCTTTCCTCTACCGTTGCACAAATGAAGGGAAATGTAGAAATGCAGACTGAAAACATGGTTAAGGATGTAGATATGCAGTTGGTGGAAATTAATGAGAGTGTGTGAAAGAGTGGGGCTGAATGAATCTCTGTTTTCAGGTTTGAATCAGTAGTTAGAACCCTCCAACCTTGTTTCTGAATACTGCTCCTTTCTTGAGATACATTCCCCAGGTGTCATTTCCAAACAACTAGAGATCAACTGGGGAACAAGACACAGACTTAAACTGCAGTGAGAAAAGCCCTTTGCTCACTGCAAAGAGCAGGTGTCTTTATCACTGAATGTTATGTCCGAAAGAATACAATATCCTCCCTCACGTAGTCATGATCCAACCTATAGTCCCATGAAAAAGAGATTGGCATTAAATTTAGAAAGCTAGTGAGCTTGTCGTGGCCAGCCAGTGGTGTAGCCAAGCACAGGCTGAGGGGAATGGCTGGGGGTCTGCAGTGCTCTTGGCCGCGTTGGTAGAACGGTAGTACTGTAAGCAGCGTGTGGGATCAGAGACAGAAGAAAAAATAGGCGTAATTCAGATATGAACCAGCCCTTCATCTCCCAAGTGTTTGCAATGTGTGTGTTCATCAGCAGGTGTCACTACGCTATCGGCTGCAAAAGTGTCACACCTTGGCTGTGAAATCACTTCATTTTGAGCCTCTACGTGAGGTTGTTTTGCTGTGCGCTCCAGGGGTGTTTGCTGAATAGGGAACATTCCTGGATGGACCTCCCTTTCTTTTTCTTTTAACTGGCTTATCAAAGAAGTTACCTTTGTACTTGCTGCTGAAACATTGCCCTCAAAATGTCTCCTTGGGGTTTAATGATATGCTTGAGATTTCTATCAAGCGTTTGTTTGCTCCAGACAAAACATTAAGTAGATAGTAGGTGATTCGAAGCCCCAAAGCCTGTGATAATTAATTCTCCTTGTTGTCTGATGTTGGCATGCTGTGTACTAGCTATTACAACATTAACAGTGTGAGCACAGTGGCGGTGTGAGAAAAGATGCATCTAATGTCTCCCTGTGAGCTCTCTATTACCAGGGAGCTCCCTGTTGTTGCAGCAAAAATGTTAGGGAGGAGAATGAGTTACAGAGGATCAGGTAGAAACGTTGGCCAAAAGATACTCTGAAGACTGATTTCTACCATGGCTTTAAATGGTCCTGAAGGATAATGTGTGGGTTAACACTGACTTACCTCTTCCTCAAATGGGAGCCAGCTGAAGTTGGCTTGTGGATAGTGGACATATTTAAATTTTCTGAATAGCCAAGCCAATTCACAGATGGAGCATTAGCATAAAGTACTTCCTATTCGAGGCTGTGCTTGGTTTTGCTAAAAGGGCTGTGCTTTCAAAGTCCAGTGAGTCAGAGTGAAAGACCTCAAGGGCACAACTCCCAAAGTGAGCAGGTGGAGACAGAGAAACAAAGGGATTGAGATCAAAGATAAGAACAAAGAGAGCGACTCTTGGATAACTGGGTGGTTTTGTTTGTGTATCTCATTTGATAAACTGAAAGAAAAATTGCCTTACACATGGTTTTGACAATTTTATTCAGTGCCAAATTCAGTAAATACCAAAATTGCACTAGAAAATAACCCTTCATTATTAGTACAGGTTTAATATATAATGGGAAAAAAAGATGTAAGGTAAAGTTCCCATACCTGCTGCTTACTGAAAAGAGGCGACTTTTTTTAATCATCTATATTTCAGTTAAATAAAATGCAACTTGCAAATTGCCATCTGTTGTCATTAGCAGTATTTGCCAGTTATTCTCCCCATTCATTCAAGTTCCTTTTTTAGGGGCTGGCACTTCCAAAATTCCTTTCAAACCTGCTTCTTTGACAAATATTGACTCCTTTAGACTCAAACTGCTTTCAACATTGATTTTTTGTGGGTGGTGAGTCTTGACCCAGATTTCAGTGAGTTTTTACATTACAGTCACTGACAACACATGGTTTTAAAAATAGTAGCAACAGCCAAAGGAACAACAATAATGACATTTCATCATGATGCAGTAATATGTGTGAGTCTTATATGACTCTCCTTGCATCAGGTTATATGTATACAAGGAAATATTTCTAAAAGTTTTGTATGGAAGTGTCTTCAGAAGCTTGCACTTAGCATTTCATTTTAGGCCAGCATCTTTCTGTACCATTACTTACACCTTGCATATTAGATTTGCAAGGTTTTAATTTACACTGGGGAAAGTTTACTTTGTTGTGGTACTAATAAATTCAGTCTTGGTACAGGATACCACAAGTCTTTTTTTGTAGATGTTTTCAGTACAACTGGTCAGGCTTTCCTTGGTATTTAAGGACTGTTCCCAACAATTTATTTTAATGAGTAGGAATTCTGAGAATTTTTAACAAAATATTCAGTACTGTATTTTTTTCTTTTATAGTTTTTTTTTGTCCTTCAAGCTGGCTATTTTCACTTAAAAAACCAAATCTAAATGCTGTGGAAACTGTGAAAGAACATTGACCAGTTTATTCTTTCCTTTCCATTGTGACTTGTGGCACTGTTTTGCATTGATCACTGCTGAATGAGTTTTACCTCCCTGCTCTCTAGTTGGCACTGGTCTCTTTACTCAGAGAGCAAATTTACTCATGGCCATTTTGAGTAATGGAGCTGGACCATGACCAGCTTGAAATTCTAAATGCTGAAGGTTAAGAAGGAATCAGTTACGAATGCTTCTACTCTTAAAACAGTAAAGGATGAAATGCCAATACTTTCTTACCAGTCCACAAAACATCCCTGTCTTTAAAGCTTGCTCCTGTTCTATTTCTGAAGTTGCTCACAGGGAGTTCACTGCTTTTTCAAACTTTTCTTTGCATCTTTTTGGTAAAAGGCAATCTTTTGGTTAACTTTTGGATACAGGTTTTGTTCTTTCTTCCCTTATTTATCTATGTTCCACTTTTATAATACATTTGCATTTACATTATCTGCAGCATTTTAGTAACACTACAGTAAACCCATTTACCACGGGAAGAACTGCCTGCTGAGCTCTTCAAAGATGCAATGGTGCATATGACACTTGCTGGTAGAGTTTTCCAGTTCTCAGAAATCACAACATTTGCAATGTTTCATTCTTTAAGGTTTTGTAAAGGACTACCTGTCTGCTTGCCTGATATATTTGCAATGATTCCTGCTAGCACTTCGTGGTCAGGTGTCTTCAGAAAAATCAGATGCTGAGGTAGTGGAAATTTCAAGAGCATCAAAAATTCATCTGCTGCTTCTCAAATGCATTGGTTTCTACCACTGATAGCAAAACTCCCAAAGAAGCACTTTACTTTCTCACATTTTCTCTAGCATCCTTCTCAAGGTCGAGAGCCTGAAAGCAATTCTGGAGTTTGATTTTAATATAGAGTGTGCATGTCATTCATCTTCAAGATCTCAACACAGTCTTGTCTGCTTGTTGGGATTTTTTAAGCCTCATCAACAGTGGCCATTTTCTGAATTTCAAAGTTATATTATCATGCCTGCCATGGCTCCTAGGTTGAAATGGTCACCTCAGTCCTCTTGGGTGGGGTGTATCTAGAAAGTCAGACTGTCTGAAAGCTCCAGACATTGCTGCCTCTGAAGGAAGGAGATTCAGTGAGATCTGAAGGGGATCACAGCTGCACAGGCTGGGTGGGACCCAGACCTTTGCACCTGGACTGACACAGTTGCAGATCATCTCATATGGGGATGTCTACAGCAGCAGGATCTTTATAATGAACTTGTTTATATTTTTAATGTTCATTTTAAAGCGTATCTCTATGTATATCTGTCCATACTCAGATATATACAACAGATACAAATATGCATGCAATCACAGACAACGCACTGGAGTCACCCTCTGCTTGGTTGTTTCCAGCTGGAACCAAGAGATCTCAGGAATGGAAGTTGAAGGGGCCGGGGGAAAACTTTATGCAGCTCCTTTTGCAAAGTTTAAAATGTTTCTGGTGGCAGTGGAAAAGACGAACCATCAGCCTTGCATCGTCCTCCATTGGGTAGTGGAGGGGATGGACGAGATTGCTTTCAAGTGAGGAAATGGCAGCCACAGCATGTCTTAAAGCAGAGGATAAAAATGGCATAGAGCTGTGGGAGAGAAGTGAAGAGGTTCCCAGACGCAGTGAAAATGACGCAAATGTACATGGGTGGTGATTTGGGCTGGTGTGTAATGGGCTGAAGGAGAGTTAAGGTGCCCAAGGTACTAATACAGCTGTTTAGTTCCTCTGTCATGGTGGCCACAAAGACGTCACGCTTGAGAGCTGTGGTTCTTCTTGACTAATGCTTTTCTTAAATCAAAGTATCAGGGCTAAGCTTGTCCCTAAGCCTCGTTCTGCACTCAGTGGATAAGGGAGCACTTTGAGAGGGTGATTCAAGTAACCTCCCTTGACTCACAGTTTTAAAGTGGGTTGCATTCATGTTTCCTGGTATCTGTTGATCCCCATTAGATATCAAAATAGCTATTGCAGTCACTTAGTGACCTGAGACAGCTGGAGTTATGTGGACTGAACCCTGTCCTTAGAACATATGTAAAAATGCAGACTGATCCATGGGGACTCACAGTTTTGGCTACAGCAACTGGGATATTAATCTATGGATATTAAACTGCATTTAATCAGCTGTTATTTTTAGTCTGAAACCTATTTTTCTCCTTCATATTTTAATTTTCAGGAACTGCCATGGAGCATGAATCAATTCAAAGCACATGAAGAGTGAAGGAAGAGTGGAAGAAATATCTAGAATAATTCCTCCCATATAAAGTTGTTCAATGGCTCGAGGAAGGACAAATAGTTCCTGTAAAAAGTACAAGAAAGCTTTTGTAGTATTATAGTGGTTTTATATTAAGTAACATGCTTGGGAAATGTGTGATTAACTTCTATTTTCATACAATTAGTTTGTTGCCCTCTTTTAGCGTGTCCCACATACCCCAAAACCAGGCAATGTGAAAGCCTCACCCGGTTTTCTGCTGTGAACGCCTGAAGGAGGTAAAGGCGAGTTTGTTCTCTGTGCTTTGAGCTCCTTCAGTAAGGGGCCTTCAACTGTTTGCCAACACTCTCAAAATCATCTTTAGGCAGTGATTCCTCCATACGCACACTGAAAGCAGATTATTTCCATTGAGATCAGTAGAGTCCCATAAGGACGGAGAAATACTGGTGGGATTGAGTGTATGTCATGTGATTTGTGTCTAAAGCTTTGCTGTCTTTGGGATTTCAAAGCTGACAATGAGAGCTGACAGTATGCTTCTGTTTTGGAATTCACCATCAAACAAAAAAAGAAATCCATAGTTAAAAACACTAAGGTTTTCTCTCTCCATCTCTTCACAGAGCATCTCACTTTTTTATTCCTTATCACTTCTCAGCATGTCCTAGAGCTCATGTATGATTTTGTTTTATCAGAAGCATTTTAAATGCCTCCAAAATAAGTAATTACAGTGATCTCAGCCTTGAAGAGTAATTTCACTCAGAAACTTCCCATAATCCTTCCTTTTAGAGAATAGGAGTTCCACTTCAATGGAGAGAAAATGAAGTTTCTAGGTGGTGCAAGTGTGAAATTATTATCAAAAAACCTCCTGGTCCATTGTTTTCCCAATGGAAATACTACCCACCTGTCTTGTTCTGGCTGGTCAGTCTTGCTTCATCCCTTGTAGCGATAATGGTGTTTCATTCAGATGGAAAATCACTCCTGACACCAAACACTGCATTGGAATTCAGGAAGTAGATCCAGGCTTTGTATTTCATCTATAAATCCTATTGCTTATGCTGCATGTTAGTTTCTTCCATGGCATTGGTTGTAGAGGATTTTCCATCATCTAACACGAAAACATCATCTCAGACTTGATCTGGTATACATTGAAAGTTTGACCACATTTTAAAAATTACGGTAATCTGGAACCCAATGGAACTGGGCATATCTGATAAAAACTACTCCCAGAATTTCTTTGTGGATGGACTTTTCATCACTACCCCTGCAAGGTAAGCTTTGAGGGCAGCTGTCTATGCTCATGGGACATCCCTCTCCCAAACCTGTAGACTGTCCCAGAGTTATGCTGTGTGTTTGTGAAGACTTTCCCCTGCAGATGCCATGCAGTGTCCATGGAAGGTGAGAGGCAATCCTGTAGTAGGTAACATCCCACGTTTGAAGTTGCCTGAAGACAGCTGGATCGTTTAGACTTTCTCAGGGGAGTGCTATTAAATTTCTAATGTCCTCAGGCTGCCTGGACCTGGCAGACCTTCAGGTTCACAGTTAATATTGGACACAGACTTTGCCTTCATCACTTCTTTTTACAGCTGGTATCTCTAACTGCAATGAGTTATTATCTCCTCTCACATTGGATATATTTGAAGGAAAATGTCTTTTACCATGTTTTTATATTTGCCTATCTGTAACTACATGGTACATATTTGTAGAGCAAAAGACATTAAATGAATAGATGTCATGACTTGTAACACAGTTAGTCCATCACAATACTTTTCTCTCTGAAATTATTTGGAAATGAGACAAATACTATTTTTACACTCTCCCTCCAAAAAATCAATGCAGTGTAACTCAATAAATTTTTTACCATGCATCAGGAGGTTGGAAAACACAAAATATTTACTTTCAATTGGACCCTGTTATTACAGTATTGGGCAAAATTGAGAAATGTGCAAATGAAATTATCTGGCTCCTTCATGCTTTCTTGTTTATAGTAGACAAGGTTATTGCTTTACAGATTTCTGCTGACTAAAATGCCAAAGCTGTCATGATATTTCCAGGAAAATTATTATGTAAAGATTAAAAGGACCATAAGATAAAAATACAGAGGGAAAAGCAGTAAAAGCTGGGAAAAAAAAAAAAACAAACCAGAAGGAAATAGAGGATAGAAATGAAGAGGAGTAAGGAGATACCAAGGAAGTCCATGTCAGGCATAAGTTCACAGCAAATGATTCCCATATTGCCTGCAGGGATTTCACAGCCAGCAGAACATCCAAGAAGGAGCTGCTGCTGCCATCCTGGAGTGCAGGGGATGTCTCTCAGCCCTGGCAGTGAGAGGCAAGGAGGAAGAGTTGTTTTGTCCTGCTGAGCAAAGGCTGTGACTGGACTCTTCCTACAGCCTTCTTGTCATGAGTGGGTAAAATGCAGCCTCATGAGTCAGGAACTGCACAAGAAATAGGAGACTGATCGTTTAATAAAAAGCTCTCTTCGCATGTTCAGCACTGTGCAATGTTTCATCTTGCTCATCAATAAGACATTTGATCTAGGTAGAAAGTGCCTCTGCCTTCAGTTTCTTGTTACAGTAACTTGACCATTGAATTTCCATTTAAAAGAATAATCTATCTTGGTTTAATTTGCATTTGCAGAAGGATTCTAGATAAATTAGTAATATAAATACAATATAATTATGACCAAACATAGCCAAATTTGTCTCTAAATCAGCCCACATTTAATTGCAGAAAAAGGCAAGGAGTACTTGTTGAAAGTTAATGTTAATGTACATCTTCCAAAGGGGTCTGCAACTTCAGATGAACAATATCAATGTCAACAATCCATTTGTGTGGATTTTAATGGAGCTTAAACAAACGTTTTTGAAAATCCAAGCTGCAGGCCTTTCCCTGGGTTGAACGATAATATAAAAGAGCAAATGGGCATTTGCCACTCTTGTGTTTCAGCAGTCCAACCTCTTCCTCAAAACCATTTTAATTCTGGCTGACTGTAGTGAGTACATAAAGGAAAACTCAGCTTGAAACAAAGTCGCAGACCTCCAGTAACACAGTGTTACAGATTTTCTTGTAATTTCCCTATGTGGTCTTGCACAAAAAGGTGTCTCAACATAGTCTTTCCTTCTGGCAGACTTAGGAAGGTTTTAGCAGCCATCTACAGTTGTAAGTATTATTATATCAGCAAGAGAAGAGCAGAGCCACTTAAAAGCAGCTTTATTCATCTGGGCTACCATCAATAAATAATATCTCCTTGTTGTTGGTAATAGAATCACTTGTCAAGAAACATTACCATGTAGTTTGTCTTGCTGTTTTTATTTCAGAGTCAGTGGCTGGAAAAGAAAGTAACTTAACAAATGTTCCCTAATCTTTTCCCATTTGGGTGTTTCTGGGTTTTGGCATGTGCAGAAGGTGATCAAAATGCAACCTGAATTGTGGTCTTTTACTGGCCAGAACCTTTCACTGAAAAACAAACCAGTCCTTTTCTTAAGAAGATATAGCATCAGTGAAACATAACAATCTTTATCAAAAATGAGCAACTGAACTTGTCTTGTATCAGAGTCTGATTTGAAAACTTCAGTTTTAAGTCTTTGTACACAATCAATTTGGATGCAAAAATGTATCATGCAAGGGTTGGTGAGAGCTTGGTCCTAATAAAATCAAGGTCATCCATCCCAGTAGGGGCCATTCACTTAAGAGTTCGACTAGATGATCCTTGTGGGTCCCTTCCAATTTGGAATATTATGTGAAATTCCTTAATTCTGTGATGGGAATTCACAGGCACAAATCAGCCTAACGGTTGCAGCAGCAGCAGCAGCTCCCTTTTCCTGTGTTGCTCACATTGTTACATTCATTGACAATCATTCTTATCTGTCCTATTGCTACATGGTGGGAGGTAGAGCAGTGAAATTATATATCCGCAGGGAAATAAAAGAAAACAGAATTTCTCTAAAGACTTCTTGGTAAGTCTGAATCCAATTTAACTTGCTGGGTGTGCTGCATATGGAGTATGTGATTTGCAAAGCTCTCAAGTAGGAGCCTATTTATTTCTTTATTTGACTATTTTACCTGCAATTGCGTTCCCAAACTTGTCTACATCTTGTAAATGGGGTCTGTTTATCAACTCAGGTCTCCCCTGGTGCTTTGGTGCACTTTTATTACCTGCTTTGCACTGCTCTTTGGAGTCTTGCCTGCAGTGCCATCATATACATATACACCCCTTCCTCACTTGGAGCTGAATGTGAGATGCTCCACTACATCTGAAAGCAGGTATTGCCTGTGAGACTTTACATAGTTTTCAGTTTCACTATATTACCCTGTGATTTGATTTGGTAAACTCACTGCAAATACAAGATGTGGCTTTAGGGCTCAGCAGGGAGTTATTTCCCTACTGTGTTTTCTGCTTAGCTGTGATCTGACAGCAAAAGTAATCCTGTTGCTTTTACAGGCTTGTACACTATTATTTCAAAATATTGTGGGCCACAGAGACGATCTGCTCCTCAAATTGGGTGGATGGCTTTTAGAAAAGCCCCTCTGAACTTTAGCCTTTCGTACCCTTATGGGCAGCAGTCAGGTGTGAAGCACTGCTCTGTATTCACCTGTACTGCTGTCAACAGAGAGGAATTACCAGGAGGTGACCTTGTTCTTCACAACAGACCATGGTATTTCAGCCTTTCTAGGTACTGATTCTGATTAAAGGTAGGATAGGTGCTCCCTGAAAAGACCCTGAGCCGGGTGTGTTTCCCTCCTGCTGGAATTACCTCTCCTGGAGCTGTCTCAAAGGATACCATAAAAATTCTTCAGCAAGCAGGGACAGAAGGAAGATGAGCTGATGTTATTGAGCAGGGTAGATTTTCACGGAGATGTTTTCAGCAGAAGCAGCAGACCCTGGCATGGCCTTGGAGGGTAACTCTTGTGTGAGGGCTAGAAAAGATGTCCGAAGTGGCTCTACTGTCCATGGGACAATGTTCAGTGCTTGGCATGGACCTTAGGATCTCAGCACTCAGTGTAGGATAAAATAAGAGCTGATGTTTAAGGATGGTTCAAAAAGTTGCCAGACATGGTCCTTTTTAATACACAAATTGATCTTACTTCTTAAATAAATTTCTGACACCATGACCTGCTGTGGATGTACAGAGTTATTCCTGCCCAAGTGCTCTTCTGCCCAGAGATAGCACAACAGTGTTCCCAGCTCTCCTTATGTTATTGTGAAGCTTGAATGGCAAGCAGCATTACTCCCAAGGTCTCAGTTCACCCAATCTTATGATTATGCAGTCAAACTGTGGTCATACAATTAATTTCTCCACCTCCAAGGTGTGACTGAGAGGAGTTATGTGGCAAGCAGTGGAGCAGAGAACTGCTTAGTAACATGCTGTGAAAGAAGAGAGAGAAAAATAACCAAACATCCTTTACTTTGAAAAATTTTTAAGGATTGCCTCTGCTTTTGAGGGGTTTGGATCATGTCTTGGAGCTGGCAATCTCTGGAAGTCTTGGTGCTTTTTTTCTACTCAGTCACTGTTAGCTCTCATTCTTGGTTCAAGAAATTATCTGCCTGGAGTGTACAGGGGTGCAGGTGAGCTGCACAGTCCAAAAGGAATCCTTTGGGCCATTCATTTTTTTTTTCCAAGGACACTACCGTATTTGTCCTTCAGATCCTGATTTTCACGTGTGCTTCTTGAAATCTGATTCAAGTATACGAACAGTCCAATTGCTCTTGGAAGACCATGAGGAGACAAGATGTGAAGGTGAGGTTTGAAAGCTGGGAGTTCACACGGGGGAGGATGCCTTAGCACCACATACCAGGGTCTGCAGACATTGCTGAACCTTCTGACAGGAAGAAGACCTTCTGACTTGCCTTTTTTCATTCCCACCTGAGTGTGCCCTTTCCCTACATCAAGTATTGCTGTCCCACAGTTGTTACTCCAGTATGCTGACTCATCTGCTACCCCTGGATGATGGGAAACCGTTTTCTTGTCTTCTACCATGGCTCCCTGATGTTCAGAGCTTTTAATCTGATATTAGCAGAACGATTTTTTTTCACAGTTTTACCACAGCCCCATTTCCACCCAGCATTCTCTTGAATCCTTGTTTGTCAGATGATGCTGCTTCACTAAGACTGGATGATTTTCTTTTGACCAAGCACAGCTAATCCTTAAACAGCCAAATATTAATGAGAGGAGACTTGAACTACATCTGGCAGTGTTATTTTTCCTGCACAGCCAGACAGCATAGAGAAGTCTGGAATTTCTCCCTATGAAGATTCTGAATTTTGACTAGATAAAAGAATCAAAACTGGATGTTTTGTAGAAAAGTAATAGTGGCTCTCAACTGAAATGCGGGTTTTCCACTCTTTTCACCTTTGTCTGTTACAAAAAGAGGATTGTCAACCCTAACACTTTTCAGGTTTCACAGAAATACATATTTCACAAGAACGCTTATTCTGGCATCTTCCTGGGCTATGCATGAAGGTGTTACTGTAAGCTTTTCCTGTGTTTCCTTTATTCCACCTGGGAATGTGAGCTGGAGGGTCTGCATCCCTTTGAACTGCTAGAGCTGTGGGCAGGAGTGGGAAGGACAAGGAGCAGTGATTTATGGAGTGGGTGCTGCAGCCACAAGGACAACCTGACAGAAGGAAGCCTTTGCATTAACCCAGATACCTCTGTGAGGCTGGGATCAGAGACATAAGCCTGAAAGAAAGAGCTTCATAATAACTGGAACCAAGCCTTCCTGACACAGTGGCCTAGTACATACTGTTTAATTTTGCATCTGAGGTTTTCGTATGCCTTAGGTAGGCTACAACCAAATGAAAAGGAAGTTTGCACTTTGTATTGCCTGGGTGGACATGAATGATGAAACTGCTAAATCAGGTCTGGCCTGACAGGAGGGATTTCTGTTTTCTTAATGAGCTAATTATATTTTTTCTTCCAAGTCATTTGCATTATTACGTGACTAAACTCTCTAACACATGGCCAGCGTTGCCATGTGAGCTGGGAAAATGGCCATATTCTCATTGTCCGTTTTAATTTGGGAAGCAGAAATTTACGAATTACAAATTACAGTTTGGCAAACTAAAGTTATATGCAAATTTTAATAAGCACCTCTGAACACAATGAAGATAAACAGAAGCAGAAAACATCTTGCACGTCCCTTCATATATTTCAGACCAGCTTTCATTCCTAAAGACTTGCCCAGATTAGACATTCGTGTAAACAATAGCCAGTATTTATGTAATGTCTGCAGAAGACTTTTGGTAGTAGAAGATTTTGGTAGTGAAGGCTGCTTTGTGGAGACTCATGCACATCCAGAAGAGATTTGCTACATGGCCTGGCAAGGGTGCAAAGCAGCACTGGTTCCCCACCAGCACCCTGGATGAGGCCACCTTGATTCAGGGAAGCAGAGAAGAGGCTCTGCCTTGATGTATACAAACTTTGAAGTGTCACTTGCCCTTTTGGTTATTTGATCCTGACCCGTATACTGCTTTTAAATAAAGATGTAGTCTTGCTGCTCTTAAATCCAGGGGATCTGCACCAGAAAATCCTGACCACATTTTCCCTGATTGAAAAGTTCAAAATTGCATTTTCTGAGAGGAGCATGGGCTGGTAGTTGCAGCTTTTCTTCCATTAGCCTGAACGTTAACATTCCTATGGTTGGGTTTGTAAGCCCCTGTGAGTCAGTCTGGGATACCCTGAGGGGGTGACCGGGAAGATTCAATGCAGTTGTCATTTAATGTACTCCAGACTCAGCCCTCAGCAGGTCTGGTCTCTGGAACTAGGTTAAATTAAAACTAACCAAAGCCACTGATGTTAATAGTGCTAAACCACGGGAAAACAGGACAAAACTATGTCAGAAAGTGGTCTCCTTAGTCTCTATGTGTGGGAAGGAACCCAACCCCTTCTCTTTGTTTGCTTAAAAAGAACGAATTATACACATACTTGTCTGCAAAGAGAGTTAGATAATTTTAAAGCAGATTCTCCCATTAAATGGACAGATGATTATTCTATTGCAGCAATAATTTTAATAGGATGAACACACACAAATTCTGCTTGTTCCCTGTGTAATTTCTGAGATCACTGTGAGCTGGTGTTAAAGGTCGTAGCGGGTAACGTGTAGCCTTTCAGACCCTGCAATAAATTGTCAAGGAGCCTGCAAGTTTTTCTTGGCAGACCAGTCTCAATTATTAGAGAATTCAGCAACAGAAAGCATCAGGGAATGGCAGGCTTTATTTTTTCATGCAGAGTATTTACGCTTTTTATAGTAGCTAATCCATCAGGCTAATTTCATTGCTCAGGCAGGAATGCAGGCAGCAGACTATTTCAGGAGGGCAAGCAGCAGTCCCATAGAACAGGATCTTGTAGACTACATTTTTGCAGATAAGCTTTCAATTATCTCCCCACTTTTGCTGGATGTGAGCAAACCCCTTTAGCCTGTCATGCAGCTAATCCAAGTCCAGGGAAATCAAAAGAGAAGTTCCCCTTGATTCCAGTGAGCTTTGGATCAGGCTTTATGAGTCACTGTTCATTCATGAAAAGTACTCATTGCCAAAATAAGTATCAGTGGGGTGGATGGTCGCATGCTATTTTGAAGTGCTCCAGTTCTCCTAAATACTTCTGCTACTGTTTTAAACTGTAATGTATGCCACTTTCCCACTCAGGGCTGCTAGAAAGAAGGCCTGGGCTGAAGAGGCACATGTACAAAAACGATATACATGGACATGTTCCTTGTGAAACCAGGGCTAAGGAAACCATGCTGACAAGATCTGCCCCTAATACCAAGTCAGGATGAAAATGTCACCTACCGAATCTGTTCCATCTCACACATTTTTAAAAAATCTTCTTTAATCTAGGAGATTTGATAACATTAATTCTGAAAGCAGCAGTACATCAGATACAAAGGGAAGTAGGACTTTGTCTCTAGCATTGATGATCAAAATGTCAGTCTCTGCCAAGCTTCAAAGGGTGTTTTTACTCCTCGCTGCCTGTGCTGGACTGTTCCCTGGCTGACCCCTTGCTGCTGTATATGGTGTCATAAACTGAGAACCAGACAGCAGATAACTCTTAGCAGAAAGTACTTGTTCCAAAAGAGAACAAACTTTTACAGTATCTCTATTCGTATGAGCCTCTTGATACACTTAAATTTCATTCTGATAAAATATTAGAGGTGGTGTAATACCAGTAGTAGTCTTTATGCACAGATGAATGGTATTTTTGGTGTGGGTTTTTTTGGCTACCAGAAGTACAATAAGCAGAAACAGATCGTGAAAGAAAAAAAAAAAATCAATAGACTATCCTTACAAGGAAACACTTTCAACAGATGAACAGCTTCCTAGAATCTGAAGGAAATACAACAATTCACCACTTACCCTGAATATTGTACCTTTCACCCTACATCCTATGCCACTAAGGTCTGCAAATTAACATGAGCATTAAATGTAGATGAGTTTTTATTAATCACTGACTAGCTGGTGCCGTTTCTCTGACCAAGACCTCACTGTCAGGGGTTACAGACCAGTGTGGAGCAGAGGTGGATGCAGGTAGGAGTGCTATGGCAGTGCTGGCTGACAACTCATTTTCGGAAGTTTCAGTGGAAGAGGCTCCCTTACACTGCCTCCATGGTGTTTTCATTAGCTTCCAGTTCCTGTAAAAGCAATACAACAAATCCAGGATTTTAGTCTACTTTCCCACATATATAGCTAGATGCAGGGTTATTCTTCTTTTCCAGAAGTTGATATTTTATTCTCTGTCTGAAATGTTTTGAGAATCCTCCTACATTTACTAGTAAAGACTCATCTCAGCCCCTGGAAAGATCATGAAGCAAATCCTTCTGAAAACAGCTTATGATCCTGTTATGATCCTGTGAGGGACAATGAGGTGATTGGGCAAATCATGCCTGATTGACCTGACTGATTTCCATGATGACATGACCACCTTGCTGGAGATGGGGGTGCTGTTTACCTTGGCTTTCATACCTATCCACCACAATACTCATACAACAAATCTGGTGAGATATGAACTAAATCAAGTATTGGTGAGCAGAAAAGTGGGTAGATATGAAGGCTCAAGGGACATGGTCGGTGCTGCAAAGTCTGACTAGTGAGTGTGGCTATCACTGGGGCCAATACTTTAATGTCCTTGCTAGTTTTGTGGATGATTGGACAGTGAACTCTCAGCAATTTTGAGGACTATGTCAAACTGAGAGAAGTGGTCAACTTGCTTCAGAACAGCCTGTGGTGCAGAGGGACTTGAACAGCCTCGAGATATGGTTTGGCTGGAATCCCATGGCATTCAACACTGGGAAAAAGTCCAGCACCTAGGGAGGAATAACCCCATCCACCAGTGTAGACCAGGGGCTGACTGGCTGGGCAGAAGCTCTGCAAAAAGGGATCTGGGGGTCCTCGTGGACAAGAGGGACATGAACCAGCAGCGTTTTGGGCTGGGCAGGTGTTGCCACTAAGTCAAGGGAAGTGTGTCTTCCCCTCTGCTCAGCACTGGGAGACACATCCGGAGTACTGGGTTCCATTTCAGGCTTCCCAGTACAGGAAAGAATGGACATGCTGGGATGAGCTAACAAGCCAACCATCAGAAGAGAGGGTATAGAGAACATGGTACCAAACTCTTCTTGGCAGTGCAGTGGACAGGGCTACATCAAGGCACAATGGACACAAGATGGAACTGGAGAAATTATCATTAGATACAAGGGGAAAGTCATGCATTATGAGAGTGATCAAACAGAGAAGTAGACTGCAATAGCCGAGAGACGTTGTTGAATCTTCATCCTCAGAGGTTTTGAAGCTCTGCTGAGCAACCTGCTCTCACTAGTCTACCTTAAAGTAGGGGGTCACAGCAGCTGTCCTTTGGAGGTCCCTTTGAGCTTCTGTGGATTTGTGACAATGAACTGCTGAATAAATCTTGTTCAACACTGCTGCCAGTCTCTTTGTCTTTACATCTTGAAAAGCCTTGGCAGCAGAAGAGGCCACGGCAGCTGTCATCAGGAGAAAGAACAGCTCCCTCCAAGGGCCAAGCCTGCCAAGTGACACTGGCACAAACTTCTGACAGTAGCTGAGGGGAAACTGTGGAGCTAGTAGACTAGGAAAATCATGAGCAAATGCTCAGGAGTCATTGTAATGGAAATAGATAGAAAATCTACAAACCTTTCCCAAGAAGTTTCTTTTCTAAGTAGTTTCTAAGTTTCAGGTGAATTCACCTTTTGCATCTTCATTTGCGGCCATGCGGAAAGAGTAGCAGCAAAGACATCATTGCTGCTCTATGTTCCTGTGATACTTAGAGGATCTGAACTGTGGGCAAAGTAATCGGGAGGTGTGGAAATGTTTCTGCTTGTATTTACAGCTCTGCTATAACACAGATTCTTAAAAACGTTCCTCTTGGCTAAAGATACTTTATATTCACAACTGAAAGGAAAAAACGCTTCGGTATTATATCTTTTACTGACTTGTACCCCAGAAAAGAAATAAATTACTTGAAGATATAAGTGCCTTGTCCCTGGATAACAGAGAAGTCCTGGTACTTACCTGGAGTTCTTTCTTCCCTTCCTCCTTCTGTCCTGTACTGCTCTGAGTCAACACCATAGCTATAAGGAAAATTACCTGAGAAGACGCAGCCTTAAAAAAGGAAAAGCATTTAAAAGTTAGCTTTTCAAGAACAGTTTCTTTCAAAATGTTGGTTTGAAATGAGGTACAGCGGTATGAATTGCAGACAAAAAGAAGAAAAAAGTAAATCATCTT
Organism: Daphoenositta chrysoptera; assembly: GCA_013397915.1. Classification (NCBI taxonomy): domain Eukaryota; kingdom Metazoa; phylum Chordata; class Aves; order Passeriformes; genus Daphoenositta; species Daphoenositta chrysoptera. The sequence goes on from VZRO01007151.1 coordinate 772,858, forward strand.
AGAGTTGGGAACATGCTCTGCCTCGGCAAATGTGCCTTACTTTGCTTTTTCTCAAAATATGTCAGCAGTGATTGCAAAAGAATCTGAGGAGTGAATATGAGAGAAAGGACATATGGAAGTCAGGAACTGAAATCATATATATGCATATAAAACTGGCATAAGACAGCAGGTCATATTCATTTCAGTGCCCTAGTAGGGGCATGCAGTTGTTTCACCTCTGATTATGCTGCAGGTTTTTGAGTGAGATGTCTCTTTCCTCCAGCTGCACTTGTTAAAAGCATTTAAGCACATGAAAACTCTATGTGTGTGAATAACGCTGTGTTCACTTAACACAGGCACCAATGACTTCATCTCCTTAAGACTCCTATTAATTCTTAGGACACTTACTTCTTACTCTGAGAAGCACCGTGACAAGCAAGATTACAACACAGTGGACAAAACTTCCTGGCACAGAGTATAGGAAAGACTTCTGAAGAAAGCCTCTGTCATACTACATCAATTATCTGAGCCTGTACTACTGAGGCTCAGTTTTACTTCCGTGTCACTGACACACAGCTTATAGGTATGTGCCCACGTAGAAAAGATATGACAATAAATGTCATCACAGGAAACCCCATGCAAAATTCTTTCATCTAACTGGAAACACGAAAGGAGAATGATGGGAACATAACTTCAGCCAGAAAGGTGTTCGGTTCAGAAACCTGCTCAGGAGATTTGTCTTGATCATGGGGCTGAAAAGAAGAAGCTGTCAGGCTCCTGAAACGCCTGTTACTCCTTTCTGTTCAAAATAAACTGCTGACTCTAATGACTGTCCTTTCAGAGATGGTCTGTTTAAAGACAATGGAGTTACACCAGGAGCAACCACTGGCATGACAGCACGCAGTGAAGCAAGGCAAGCCAGAATGGGGGTTGGATCATCTGCAAAGGGATTCCTTTCATGCTCATGCTTTAGCACTGGACTTCACATTACATCTTGTGAAACCTGGGGATGGGGAAGAAAGAACTGACAGCCAGAGGCTTGGCAGTTGCATTTGTGCTGCTGAGAGGAGGATGCCCTGTGGCATGGTCTGGAGCAGATTCAGCTTTCCCATAGAGCCAAGTGTGCTTGATTTTCCTGTCTGCTATTGAGTAGCTACTTAAGTGCTTTACTGAACTGGAGTCTTAAATGTAAAGCTATATTCTGTCCCTGGGGAGCCTGTGATGCTGGCTGTATGCCTGAAATGCTGGCTGTTTCAGTGGCAGGGAATTGCACCCTGTTGTGTCTCCTGCTTATTAGTGAGCAACCTCTGAGTCAGTTTATCCCAGTCTAAGTCCAAAGAGCCCATGTGGCTTTTCTGGAGCATGGAGGAGCCCTGAAATTCCTTCCTTTTGTGCATTTCTAGTGGTGGTGGATTTTCCCACACCCGCACACAGAACATTTCTGGGACAGTTAGTAAGCATTTGCCAGCTGTGCCTGGTTTCCCTCAGTCATTCTTCATCGCTTGGGCCATGTCCCACAATTTAGTACAACTGCTTTCTGCCTTTATAGTGTTCATTAGGATTTATTTTTGTTCCTGAGTACACTGTCACAGCTATTCATGAAATGCAGTAAGTAATGTATAAGCCTAAACAATAACAAATGTGATCTATCTCTTGACATGTATAAAAATATAACTACAACAACAATATTTCTTTGTGCATAGGATTCACTTTTTCAAAGAGGATTTGACCGGGTTAAAAGACAAATGATAGTTAGACCTTCATAACATCATAGGAATCAGCATACAGAGTTGCTGTGAGAGTTGCTTTGCTGCATTTTTTATGGCTCCTTCCTAAATTACATGGCTCCTTCCCAAACAACACTGGGACTCAAGGAGTAAGGTGCAGATTATCTCCTTTCTGAAATGCACGAAGAAGTGAGAGTTACAGGTTTACTAACACTCTTGGTGATACCTAATACATTATAAATACAAACATGTAGTAAGATCTGGTCTTTGTGAAAAGATGCTGCCTTTTCAGTGGTCCCACAACCACTAAAGTTCCTCAGCGTTATCTCAATCAGTCAAACCTCCATCAGCTTATAAGACCCATGATTACAAGTGGGATTACACCACCTTTACAGGGTCCTTCCCCCTGCTGAACACTCACTCTACACAATTATAGCAAGCTGCTAGAAACTAGTTCCTGGCACTGAAGTTAGGGTACAAAGCCTGTGTGTTCTAGAGAAATAAAAAATTTGAATGATATATTTACAGTATAGTATTTATAGTATGCCTAATAAATACACGTAATATATTTACATACATATAATTGTACGTTGTATATATTTATTCTGTTTAAACAAACAATAACTGCAATTATAACTTGCTTCAATAAATAGAAAATTAACACTGAAAACATTTTCATTAAAAGAACTGCAGACAATACCTAAAATCTCCTATCTCCCTTACAAGAAAATTACAAGAGGTAAATCAACACAGTTTAAAATGAAGGACCAAGACCATGGAAATACTCACTTGATCTATAAACAGACAAGTGTCCTTTGAACAAGTCACATTTCCTTTCTGTATCAATGCTTGTAGAATTGTTTTGGTTGGAGAAGACCTTTAAAATCATTGAGTCCAACCATTAACCCAGCACTGCCAAGTCCAACCATGTCCCTAAGTGTCATATCTACGTGTCTTTAAATGCCTCCAGGGGTGGGGACCCAACCACCTCCCTGGGCAGCCTGTTCCAGTGCTTGACAACCCTTTCAGTGAAGAAATTTTTCCCAATATCAAATCTAAACCTACCTTACACAGTAAGTTAAAGCTTGAAGTTTTTAAGCTTTGCTGGGTCTTTTTTAACAAACTGGTATGAAGCCTGACAATTCCTCTCTAAAAGACATGCAGAAGATTGGGATTTCAGCTTTAAAAATGCTGTATGGTGAACATCAGTGTGAAATGGGCAGGATTTAACAAGCAAGTGGGCAAGCCTCCAGTTTGGCCTGAGCAGAGCTGTGGCAGTTCCCTTCCACTGAGAGCCTTGGACCCTTCAGGCTTCTGGGATGGTGCCTTCTGGCAATGATGCCCATGGCCTCAGCTGGTTGTTCTGCCATCTTGATTGCCAAATTTTCTATTCTGGACATTTTTATTGATTGTATAATCCCTAGATTTCTTGCTATTGTCCTATTTTTGCAGTGTTCCTATTGTCTTGATTGCTCTGCCTGACCATCATTCTTCTGCTGCCTTGCACATCAGCTGCCCCTCGCCTGTCAGAAATGTGGGAAGTGACAGACAGCCAAAGTGATGGGAACCTCTGCCCCAAACACGGATCATTTGGAAAACCAGAAGAGGGTGTGTGGATTTGTTTCAGGTCCAGATGTGGCTGCAGCAGTTTGAAGAGGGGATGCAGAGGCCCTGTCGTGCACCCAGACAGCACTGCACTGCCCTGGGAAGGGTCGGTGCTGCATTTGCCTTCTTCTCTCACTCCCAGTAACCCACCCCCTGCAACACAGCAGTTCTCTTGGTACCTGTTATAAAAAAAGTGTGTGATGGGAGCTGCCAGGTATGCAGGACCAGGGGCCTCTATATCTGTTCTTCATAATTCAACAGTATCGTAGCTAATGAATGCCTCCCCAGGTCCTGCTTGCAAAGGAGACCCTCTGAGTCTGAAACATTGACTGACTCCTCAGACTGACATTGGGCATCATCTGGCTACCAGAGGTGATTATAAGGGTGGCATCTTTATTTCATATGTACACACAGATCTGCCTTTATCTTACACGTTTCTATTTGTTTTTCTCTGCTTAGTCAGGCCTTGCAGTCCCTTCTAAAATGTCTATGAAGAAAGTCTGTGTGATTAATTCAGTAACATTCTTCAGAGGATTTCAATCCAGCATGACATTTTTAATAATATACATAGCCAATAGATGTATTTCATTTATACACAGAGCCTGAATTCAACAATGATCTTTATGTGGGAAAACCTTTTTGGCTATTAGTTTTCAGTAGTTTTAGTATCTGCAGTTGCTGTTTGTGTCACAGTTGACTTTTCAGAAATATTTCCAGTGAAAACTTTGTCTGGATGAAAGGAGGATCAAAACAGTTGTCTGAGCCATTTTCCCTCTAACTGTTGTGTTGGCATGACTGAAACCTTGTGGTCCTGGGCCAAACCACTGCTGCCTGTGAACAGATGCAGGAGGAGCTGGGTCTGCTTGGCAGCTGGAATCCAGAGCCAGTAGACCCACAGACTGCATATTTTGGGCTCACAGTGAGTGGTCTTCAGATAGCACAGTATTGTAGTTCCTTTTGGGATTTCAATGTTCTTAACTGTCACATTGGGGAACATAATCCTGAATAAGATCAGGAATGATCCATTACTGAAAAAGTTGGCTTAAGCTGATATGCAGGCAATTTCACTGGCCTTGACCTTTTCTAAAATGCATGGCAAAACTTTCATTTCCCTCCCACCAGCCATTTCTGTCTGGTTTTATTTATTTGCCTTTGTAGACTAGGAGCTATCTGGGGCAGTGTCTGGGCTGTGTTTGGTTCTTGCATGTCAAGACACAAAAATTGTTGTGAGTCAAATGGTGTCTTCATTTACATTCACACTTTGCTGTGCTCTCAGCAGCTCTGCTGGCTGGACATGGAAGCAGGATTTAACTCCAGAGACTACAGATCTGTTTGAATGTTTGAATATCTTACAAGTCTGTGACTTTTGTCCAGTAACAAGTGCCTTGAGCATACAAAGTTAGAAGAGAAATTAAGACCATAGTAATATATAGAAGGTACCACTGATCCAGGCAGACACTGAGTGTTTGGCACTTAAAACCCTCTGTGGCTTTGGATCTTGTGTGTCCCCAAGGGAGATTGGTTCAAGTGTCAGTGTTTTTGTGGGAAGTTAATGGCAAGTACAGTTTTCTAAGGTCCTCAATGAAGCAAGGTGGATGAGCCCCATCAAACTAGAATGGAGATGGGATGGTAATACAGGAACTTTCATAAAGAAAATGTCTGCAAAACATGAAACTCAACAGGAGTGACTCCAGAGAGATGAACTTACTGTAACTGCTCACGGAGAGGCTGGGTTGTGCCTTGCAGCAACCAGCACGTCTCCTCTTCTGTTTGCTGCCTTCTGCACTTGACAGACAGGCAGCTGAGGAAAACAGCTCTCATCCGAGTGCAGAGTCCTTTGTCCCCCTGGTTCTGTGAAATTCAAGTTCCTCAGACACAAATCCCTATCTGCTGTAAAAGACAGGGAGCCCAGGTTACAGTGGTAGTTCAAGGAAGGAATCTTTCACATCCCATAGGGGGAAACACAGACATATTTACATGCTGTGGGGTGATTCCTCTGTGCCTCATAATCCTCTAGCTCACAATTTACTTCCTTGCTTTATTCAAAAAACGTGGGTCATTCCAGGCCCCTCTGATCTTGCCTGAATTCATGCCCATCCATGCTGTATTACTTCAGAAACCTTGCCTATTCTTTTCTCTCTTTTCTCAGCTTGTTTAGTAAATATACTGCCTCTCCCCAGAAAATTTGTTTTTCTTATGCATCAGTATGTAGGCATTTCCCTTATCAGTTTTATCTTTTTCTTTCAAATCTTATTTTACTGCAGGCTGAGATTCTTTAGATCATACAGATTTGCAGTGACCATTCTGGAGATGCGACAGCACGGGAGCAACAAACTGAAATGAAGGACACCTGGAGCCTCCCTGAGCTACTCTTTGGCAGCTCTCATTGAAATGACACAGGGTGCAGACCCTTCTTGTCACCAGTGTTGCTGCCAGCTCTTCTGGCCCTATGCAGAGGATGGAAGAGTTCCCACTGACAGCAGTGAGCACAGAGTAAAGCATGGGGGATAATTTCTATGCATGCCACCTTGCCTTTTTTTATGTGCACTTGTCTGATGTAGCATCCTGGGATGAAATCCCACAACATCCTCTCTGCCTGCTACTGATGCCTTTAGAGTAGCTGCCTGTTTGGCCAGTCACTTTCTACCTCCGTTGGCAAGTGGGGTGTGCACAGGAAGGGAGTTAACACTGGAGGTGGTTGCCTCAGTGGCAAGAAGAAGTGTTTCCAGCCCCCTGGCAGTTCACCTTTTCAGGAGAGAGGAATGTGGTCGCCTTCCTGTGCATCCCAGCCATTTGCAGTGGGAGCATCAGCCACTTGGAGTAGCTCTCATTCAGTTGAGCTGTGATGGGGAGGCGGTGAGAAGCAGAGGGAAAATAGTGGCTACTCAGTCGTGAAAGACAGGCTCAGCTATAACCGAGCAGTTTCAGAAGCCAGTCGGGTGGGAGGCACTTGCAAGGCATGGAATAGGGTATGCAGGCATCTGCCTGTGCCTGAGCAAGGGAAGAAGATCCCTCTGCACTGAACACGGGATGTTATGAATGGCTGGACTACAGAAGCACACCTGCCATGGATACAACAGCATGAACAAATTAACACATGGATGGACAGTAAGCGATACCAGTTCATAACCAGTGCAGTACGTGTGAAGGAAGACAAGCCTTACAGTCACTGGGCTCGAGCTTTAAAATACATTGGCCCTGCTGTGTCAGTAACCCTTTGGCAGCTACCACACAGATGAATGACAGCTGCTCCTGGCCTCTTTAACCAGCTCATTCTGAGTCTGATACCCTGACTTTATCTTCCAGAGTACAATCAGCTTCAGTTGGCCAAGGGTTATGTTTTAATATTATGGTAACCAAAGCCACAAAGAACTGTCTTGTCTTTGATGGGACTTGACACAGTGTGGGATACCCTGGCCAGGGCACCCTGAAGCTGGTGGGGACAGGAATACTGCCCTTGAACCACTGGCATGGACAAGTAAGGACTGATCTCCCTTCAGCAGGGAGGTAGTGGGAGCCTTGCAACATGCATGGAAAAAATGGATTAGTTTTATTGTTCCCAACACAAACATTCCTTTGAAAGTGCTCCTGCACATTCACAGCATGGCAAAGCTGCAAGTAGAGCAAGTGCTAAATCAAATTCATTACTTTTCTCACACAGCCATGAGAAAAGGCACAGTTATACTGAAAAAAGCAACACCATCAGCCCCTGTAGATGTGAAAGGCTGATTTACGCCCCCTCTCACACTTATGTGGCCTCAGCAACAGCACTGGAATGGCATAAGCAGTATTTGGCCACTGATCGGTTGTTTAATTAGTAGTAGCAATTAGTAGTTGTTTAATTAGTAGCAATTCTTTGACAATTTATCAAAATAATTATGGTAAGAAAGACAAGAACAGGAGTCAAGGTGTATTTAAAAAGAAAAGGTTGTGCTACTGGATTCTCTAATGACAGGTTAGTGGAAAAATTGCCTTTGTCTATGAAGACCTTGTATTTACCAGATGTTTGATATTTGACACTCCTGAAGCTGGCTTTTGAAGAGGTGAATTAGACGTGATAAGTTTCAGAGTTAATAATTTCTGTTACTTATTTGAAACATGATCTGGTATTTGCAGAATAATTAATGATGTTCTGATTCTGGCACAGTGGCTTTAAAGAGTCTTCAACAATGTTTATAACTTGAATTGGTTGGGAAAGGTAATCTTATCTGTCCCCATAAAACAAATGCTTTGGCTGTGCTTTTCATCATCCATTCACACACTCTTCCTGTTTTAGAGTATCTTTGCAAGAAATCTACTGGGGTGAAGCTGAAAAAAACACTTCTAGAAATGGGAATTTGAAACGTTTCAACAGATCTAAGATGAACTTATTTTACTATCTGTTGCAGGTGAACAAACACCCTACCTCTTACCTGAAGTGTGAAATTCATGGTAATAAATCTCAGGTTGTGTCCAACAGCAATGCAGTATTTCCATGCGGCTTCTCTATCCATAGTAAATAGGTAACTATGGAGACTGATGAACATTTAGCTGTAATCAAGGAAGAAAGAGTGGGGAAATCAAAGTTTTCTTTTCTCATTTGCATGCTTAGGATATGCTTATATGTGCTGATTTTTAACAGCTGTCTGCATCAGCTGAAGTGTGCACCCAAGCCAGGTCTAAAATCTGCAAATCCCACCTCAGGGAATTTTCGAGGAAAGAAATTAAAGTCACTGTAATGCTAAAAGCTCCACTAACCTGATCCAGAGAGAGACCTTAGAAGGAAGAAACTCATCTTGAATACATATATATTTCATGCTCATTATTCTCCAGTCTATATGGGAAAGGAAAAATATATGGCTTGCGAGCTTAGCACCTGCTGCAGCACTGCAGGGCAAAATGCAGAGACTAAGGAGAATAGCACAGGGCGGGGAGGGCTTTCATCACTTGCTGCTGCTGGCCCTCCTTGCTCAGATGCCTGAGCTGGGGAGATTGTTGAGGAGTATATTTACTTTTGTATTCCTCTGAGTTGTTTCACATTCAGTGGGAGCTCTGAACACATGCTGTATCCATAGAGCCCCGCTGACATCAGGGGGGTAAATGTACAGAAATCAGCATCACTAAAAGAATCCCTTTTGTACTGCTGTCATTAGTTGAGAACAAAAGCTCAGAAAGATCCTAAGCTGTCGAGTGTGATCACAGCAGCTAAAAACTAAACAGGTGAATTTTGCAGCATCCAAAAAGTCACCTGCTGAGCAACAGGGAGGCACAGATTTGCAGCAGGCTGCTGTGAGTTGTGTGTGAAGTGGGGAGGTGTGGCATGCTTACACCATGGGTTTATGCTGGTGGGTGCTCCAGTCAGGTCTCCATGTGCTTCTGGGGATAAATAACTAGCCATGCTGTCCCATGAGAATTAACCTGGAAGGGATTCAAAGGGAACAGAACTTAAAAATAAACCTGAAAGAGGGCAGAGATCAAGTGATGGGACCCTATAAGCCAGGAGGATGCATGAATATGCCTAATCTTCTATCTGGAGCTAATTATAACTTTTCCCTTCTGCTTTGACCCCTGTACCTTCAGGTGAACACAAGTATGAAGACAGTGTGTGACTGGTATGGACCACTTCACCCCAGGTAGGGATTTTCCCTGTAGAAATTGTGCCTCTGAAACTCTGTGTCTTATCCCACATCTCAGGGAGCTCCATACTTGCAGCAAATTAGTGAAAGGTGTTTCATTGGAAATTACTCACTGTTAGCACTAAAGTGTGCTTCACAGATATTTTTTTGGAAGATCTTCCCTCTAGACACATAAGTCTGAGCTAGTATTCCTATCTGGTTTTCCCCCTCCTTTGCAGCTGATGGGCGGAAACCAGAGCATATATGGGTGATTCATTGCTCTACAGAGCACATTGACCTGGGACAAACCAATTTCCATTTGAGCCAGCAAATGCAAGAATTCCAGTTGCAGGCATGCACGCTCGGTCAGAAGATTCCCCCTTTGGACCTGGTCAGGTCTCATTTCTAAGGCCGTGTTTAACCTGTCTGCAGCCTCAGGCTGTTCCCATGTTCATTTACACAGTAGGAGAAGATGAGAAGGTAAGTCACAAGATAAACTCTATTTCGACCTGAAATTCTCCTCATTATCAGGACCTCTTCCTTGGCCAGAAGAATTGTTAACCAGGTCCTTTCCACTTGCATAATTTAACACTCAAGCTCTCACTCCAGAGTTTTTGCAGCAGGTACTTCTCATTAATAACACATATACAGCCTCAGCATCATTAGGATGGCATGTAGCTAGAGATCATCCCAAATTCTTACTTTCATGAAGCAAATCTCCTTGGTAGAAACTCATTCTGCCTACCTGTGTACCTCTGGTATTAAATTTTTAATGGCTTCAACTATTCTTTCCTTAAGTAATAGAGGCACAAGGATTAGTCTTGGACCCTAGCTCCCATAGTTTCTTGTATACATATTTCAATAAATAAATGTTATGTATATATATACACTATATATACACATATATATATTACAATTTCAGTATGTGTATATAAATATAAGTTGCAGCTAAGTGTTCACAAGTCCAGTCAGCCTGATGGGATTCATCCCAGATACTGAAAGACTTAATGAATATTATGTCAGGACTGCTCTCAACCATCTACCAAAGGTCTTGGGAGTCTGGGAAGGTCTCTGCTGACTGGAAGTTAGCCAGTGTTATTCCAATTTACAAGAAAAGTGGGAGGGAAGACCTAGGGAACTACAGACCTACCAGTCTAACCTCAGTTCCAGGAAGAAGTATGGAGAAGATCATATTGGGTGCTACTGAAAGGGACTGAAAGAACAATGCAATGATCAGGCACAGACAACATGGTTTCACAAGGGGAAAGTTGTTTTACTGATTTGATAACTGCAATAAGGTCACCCACCTAGCAGGTGAATGGAAGGCAGTGGATGCAGTTTTTGCTGGATTTTTAGTTCGGCTTTTGATAATGTTTCTCACAGCATCCTTTTGGAAAAGTTATCCAGCTGTGGGATGAGTGGATTCACAGTGTGCTGGGTGAATGGCAGGGCTTACATGGTTGTAGTAAATGGGGCTTCATCTGAATGGTGACAGTCACCAGTGCTGTTCCTCGGGGCTCAACTTCAGGGCCAGTTCTGTTCAATGTATTTATCAATGATCTAGATGCAGGACCTGAATGCACCATTAGCACTTCGTTGATGATACCATACAGGGAGGTGTTATTTACTCTCTTGAGGGCCAAGTGATGGCTCAAACCTTCATCACGGATCCTCAAACTTGACACTAGGAAGCCTTCTTTACCAAGAGTGTGGTCAAACACTGGAACAGGTATCGTAGTGTGGTGGTTGATGTCCCAACCCTGTCAGTGTTTAAGATGCATTTGGATACTGCCCTTAATAAAATGCTTTAACTTTTGATCAGCTCTGAAGTGGCCAGGAAGTTGGATTAGAGGATGGATTGTTGCAGATTCCTTTCACTGACCTATTCTCTTCTCTTCTCTTCTCTTCTCTTCTCTTCTCTTCTCTTCTCTTCTCTTCTCTTCTCTTCTTTTTTTTTCTCTTTTCTTTTTTTCTCTTCTCNCTTCTCTTCTCTTCTCTTCTCTTCTCTTCTCTTCTCTTCTCTTCTCTTCTCATTCTATTCTATTCTATTTTTAGAGGGGTTATAATATTTAGAAAACCTCTGCCCTACAGAACATGACCTTGATAACAAAAACACATAAATTTGACCTGAGGGCTGACTAAACTTTGTTTTATTTACCTGCTCTCCCAGACAGCAAAGATTTTATGAACAGAGCATTTCGTCATGCAGCTGCCTCTACCCTGTCTGCTGGGGTGTGAAGCTTGGTGGAGAAAGTAATTGTGCTTCCTCTGCAGGGACATCTGCTGAGTGACTGGCCTGATGTCTCTATTTCTCCTTTTTGATCTGTATTGCTGAGGTTTATCCCTTATTTTTGTAAATCACTGGTGTGAATCTCTGCTCTCAAAATTGAGCTCTCAACACAAGCCAAGTGAAATACCATCAAGCCCATCACTGCTTGCAGTGATGAGGCCACTTGCTTGTAGAGGGTTTGAAGAGCAGCCTGGTTGCACGCTGCCCTGGCAGCCACTCCTGCTACACTAGAGGTACCCTGGGGTGTTGGAAGCAGCTCACAGCATCCCCCTTTCTGTAGGTGATTTATCTAGTGGATCCAAGGTGACGTTAGAAGTCTTAAGGACCATTAACTTCTTCACACTCTTTCCAGCTCCTCACCCTCTCACATGCATGCACATGCCAGCATTTATATCCAGACCCAGCAGTTTCCTGAGGATGCCGCTGTGCCAGTTCTGTCCACCTTTAATTAATTGCTGTAAGGAAGATATTAAGATGTGAATAACAGCATAAAACTCCTCCAAAAGCTTACCTGTCCGTCCAAAACAGCAAAGAGGCAAATTAAACTCATTTTCAGAGGGATTTCTTTAATCTCTGGTCCCCAGGTCTAGGAGAGTTTAAGCTAACCTTCTAGAAAAGGAGTTTGCTGTGCTAGGCTTAATGGGGAACAATTTCCACCAGTGAAAGGGTAAACCAAATAGGGTGCAGCTGAAGCAATTTAATTTTGTAGCTATCCCCTCATCAAACTTTTTACAGTGGACAGATAACTTTTCTCTCATAACTCTAGACTCCAATGAGGACCTCCTACACATTATCTATATTTGAGGCTGCCTTTTTTATTTCTCAGCATAATTTGCATTTCTCCTGTCCTCACTTTTTTCCAGGCTGGCATTTCATTGATGTTTCTAAGAGATGCGACACACCCTCTTCCTTTCCTCGTCTTTGTTTTTCAGATTTTATTTTGACCCCTTGTCTCTTAATATTTCTGTTCCCAGCTTACAAGTTGGAAAAACTTCTCTCACCTTTACACATATTTTCTCTTCACAAACTGTTTGAATCAGGAAAAACCCCATAGGATTCCTTGGTGTTTGCTGTCGTGTAAATCTGTTGTAGCTGGGAAAAGGTAAATGCTATGAATTAGTCTTGTGTGTTCTCTGATAAAAATTTTTTAAAACCCATTCATTTATGTCCTAGGAGGCAACATATTCTTTTGGTTTTCTTCTAGTCTTTTACCTTAGACTTGTAAATTGAGTGCAACGTACTCAAAATTCTATCCAGACCGCATGGGAGGGAAAAGCCATTACAAAAAATAATTTTTATAGACAGCCTGTTCTGGGAATGTGTTTCACACTCACCTCCTGTGGGCAGTTTAAAAAAGCCACAGAAAAACAGTAGTGTGAAGGTGTTGCTTCGTAGTGAAAAGTTTGGGGCCCTTCGTTTAGAGGAATTAAAGGCAGATGTTCGAACTGATGCTTCTGTGATCTGCAGACACCAACATGTCCCTTAACTCCCCCTGTGTTTACCCTCCACACCTCTCACAGCCACCTTGCCCTGGCTGCAAGGGATGTGTCCATGTGGAGGGGCTGGTGCAGGCAGCCAGGCGGAGGCAGCAGGAGGATTTAAGGGTGCATGGTAAAGTGGGTAGGAGTGCACTGACAGCAAGGCAAAAGTAAAGGGAGACAGTAAAATGAAACACAGGAACTGGACGGGAAAACCAGGTGGAGCTCTCTTGTCCTCTGCTTGCTGAACACTGTGATAAAACACGAAATAAAGAGGACCCTCCTTGTTTGCTTCCATAGGCTATTGCTGAAAGAGGAATTCAGCTGTTTAAATATGGATCTGATGCACGTTCCCAGGCAGTGACAACCTGGATCTACAGTTTCGTGAGCTGCCCTGTGAACTGTAGGGGATGTCAGCCTGCGGACCTGGGGGCACAAACAACTACATGGGCAAGTAGCTTTCAAGCTCACTCCTCTGTGGTGCTATTGGAGGGCTGTGTAATTGTGGCCACTAAGTGGCCCATCTGGGCCTCCTGTGTTAGGAGCAGCCCAAACCCCCAGTGCCTCACAGCTCCTGCAGGAGAGGACAAGTGATGCTCCGCTGGCAAGGGGAGGAAACTGAAAAGTTAAGGCTAAAGGTAGCCTTTACAAAAACAAGGTACAACACAGACCCTTTCCCCTCCATGGCCTAACTCCTGAGACATTTGGCAAAATACCCAACCACCCCTGGTTGGGCTGCTAAGGAGCACAGGGGACACAGAGACAGGCAGCTGCCAAGAACCTCATGGGTGCTGCAACAGCTTGTGCCCCTCCGGGGTGAGCAACCAGCACCCGGTGCAGGCGCAGCTCTGAAAGGTCATCCTTGCAGAGCTCTGGAGCTTTGATTTGAGTAAAAAGATGCTGTGACTTGAATTATGTGGAAAAAGGAAATTTCCCTGGGATATGATAATGATGAATTTGGCAAGTGCTGCATGAAACAGCATTTCTGCAGCCTGGACAAATAGCCTGTCACTATCAAGTGCAAGAGCAGCTGGGGTGAGGGAGTGGAAGTGAAGTGCAATATTTCCCTTCAACACTGCATCAAGATGAGCTCCCATGCACAAGCTCTGCTCTACCCAGTGCTGTGTTTAGGTAAAAGCTGCTCCAAAGCTGCTGGGGAGGAGAGGAGCTGCCAAGGACCCATTCACTCTGCACCAGCTCTCACAGATCAGCTTGGGTAATGGCCACGCTTTGATCTCTGCTCCTGCTGAGCTCTGTTTAGCTCCCATGACCTCTCCTCTCTGCCACATACACCCTTTTCCTTGAGCTGTAGCCAGAAGAGGCCTCAGTCCAATGACTGAATTTGAGTGGTAAATGCCCTTTTGCACATTTCATGTTGGTGAGTGAGTTGTTTTCCCAGTGGAGTTCATAGTGTTTAGAGGAACGACAAAAGCTCTCCTGGCAAACTGCCACGAAGAAGATTTCTGTGTCTCTCCAAGGCCATCTCCTGGTATGGTTCTGTCAGCTGAACGTGCAATTTCTTTAATCCTCAGGCTGACATAATTCTGAGGGCAAAACTCCTTAAATGTGTATTTGAGATGTCCTTGAGCCACCGTGCTCGGTCTGTCACAAACTCTTACCTGCTAGTCACCTGGCAAAAAGAGTTGGAGAAAACAAACTTGTGCTAGACATAACTCTGCAAATGAAGCCTGAGCTGGAGCCAATGAAGAGCAACGATCTTCACCAGGATCACAAGAAATAAGTTATTCTGTGGCTAAGTCAGTGGCTGCTAAGCTATATGGATCAGATGAGCCAGAAATGCAACTGCAGCAGTGAGAGGAACAAGGCAAAAGGTGTCAGGGGATGTGTGCTTGTTTATGATTAGTCCATGGATTATGGAGTTTTGTGTCTAAAACTAGCAATTACTGACTGGCTCGGCACAGAGCAAAGAGCTTAAAAATGTAGCAAATTCGGGATTTTAAAATAGGGCATAACTTGGTTGGAAGATTTGCTAAGCTTTATATCATATCAGAGCAAGTTTTAATTCTTTGCAGCCATATGGCTAATTGAATGAATGTCCTTTCTTTGTCTTCACCACGGGCTTTCACAGGATAATTTTTCTCACCAGTTTGCTAGACATCCTGTGCACACTAGGGCCTTTTGACTTTTCTTCCCTCTTCTAGCCACTGATTTTTAAATGTGACACCTACATTTCTGATCTTCTATTATCCCTACAATTTTATGTGTTCTGCATTCCCTCTTCTACATAATAGTGCTAAACTGTTCCAAAGAGTTTCACAATTCAGTTAAATATTGCATAAAAAAGCACTTCCAATTATTTGTTTGAAACCTACTGCCCAGTAATTATATTAGATATTCACAGTTGTGGTATTGTGAGGAAAATCAATTGTTTTTCCCCTATTACTTTTCCCTATCACTGTAGCACCAGTTCTTGTCTGTGCAGAATTCCATGTCTAATCTCTTTCTGCACACTGAAGAATCTAAAACTACATTTTTCTGCTCTCAAAAGCTTTCCTGTACACCTTATCTCTGTAGTTTTCAAATTTATCGTATTTTTAAGCTGGGATGACTGACACTGCAAGCAATATTGGAGATGCATTTATATGCTTTTATAAGGTGGTATAATCATGTTTCCCATTTCCTTCTCTCTCCCTGAGATGCAGAAAAGGCTGAACACTGCAGCCTGAACACTCATCTACTGCTTCTACCTACTCTACCTAGACTAATAAAATATATTACATCCAAATATACCAACATTTTGTACTCTGCTGCAATAGTCATATTGCTGACCACGTCTCATAGTTTACTTGTCTTTCTCTGAGCAATGAGTGACATTTCCAGACAACTAGTCACATTGATATCAAGAGCTCTCCTCTGGCACATAAGGGGTAATTCAGAGGCAGTGGATGGGGATGTTGCAGTCAAGATAATTTTCTCCTTGAGTTTGACTATGCTTTTATTTGCACTCAATTTCACCTGCAAGCTTATTGCCCACTTATTTAGTGTTCTGGTGACAATTTTTGCAGACATCTTTAGATTAGACTATCTTGATTTATTTTGTATTATCTTCAGGCCATATAGCACACATTGCTACTCCTTTTCCATCAGCACATTGAACAGAGTGTGTAGCTTTCCTACAAAAATGGCCAGTGTATGTACATACAGAATACATTGAATGGTCCTGGTATAAAACCTCATGCACCCCACCAGAAACCTGGTTTTTAATAGCTAATCTCTGGTTTCTTCCTATTAATCATGTATTAGCCTGACAAAGAACTTCCCTGCCGCAACACTGGCTGTCCGGCTAGCTGTGTTCGCCAGTGCCGGCACCCGCCCGGACGGGAGAGGATGGCGGAGGCTGCTCGCGGGCGTGGGAGGGTCGGCGAAGTCCCAGTTCAGGTTCAACAGACGCACTGGTGGTACGGGCACGCAGGAGAG
>VZRO01007154.1:6858-32238 GCA_013397915.1 Daphoenositta chrysoptera
GGGCGCGGTGGGACCCCCGGGGGAGCTGGGGAGGTCCCTGTCGTGGGGCTGGGGTTGGCGTGGCTCTGGGACCGTGGCAGCGCGCCCTGGCCGTCGGGGCAGCGGAAGGAGCGGGGGCGAGGGCAGTGTTCGGGCCGTGCCCTCCGTGCCCGGGTTCGGCGAGCCGTGGTAAGGCGGCGGGGTCGGTGCTAAGGGCGCTGCCGGCTCTGCGGGCTTTGGAGCTGGCGAGGCTCGTCCTACGAGATCAGCGCCCTCCAGCCCCGGAGGAGCCGCTGGCTCGGGAGCCGTGCCGGTGCCCGCTCTGCTCGGGAAGCTCCGGGTACGCAGGCTCGGTGCTCCCGGCCTCCCCCCGGGCAGGGCCGGCTGCCACGCAGGGACGGCCGGCGGAGGCCGGGAGCCCCCGGGGGAGGAGCGGAGTGTGTGTACGGTAACCGTGGGTCAGCCCGAAGTCCCGGCCATGGCTGTTTCCAGGGTGCTGTGGGCACAGGCTGCGGGATTCACTGCTCTGTAATTAGTCTGTTTTCCTTGCTAGGAGTGACTTTCACTGTAACACAAATAATGTATGTTTGCACTCCTGGTATGTAACTTACGTGACATGTAACCGTGCCATAGCTGTATGTACCCCACAGCCAGCCAGGTTTGCCGTCCAGAACTAGGGAACGGAGGATAGCAAGGTGCTTTAGGAAAGAAATATGTGTTGTGACATGAGGCGAGAGAGAACCTGCGTGTCAACATGGCTGGACTGTTCCTCCTGGGACACCTGAAGCCCTTCCCCTGTGGGGAGGGACAGGAACACCGGTGCAGTACTGGTTCAGGCAGATGTAGGCAGCTGGGGACATCCTAGGGAGCACCGTGACAGTTGTGTGTTGCTGTGGGTGGGATGGCTGCAGCAGCAATCCAAGCTGGATCCTGTGTCGTTGTCTTCTCTCGGAGCAGAGCAGCCAGAGACTGAACAAAAGCTTCTCAGCGGTGCCCGGCCCAGCCCCACACTGCACAGGGTGGACACGCAGGGCTCCAGCCTTCCCAGATCTCCTGTATCTGGCCATCGCTGTGGGCACTGCGGTAACAACCACGCAGCTGGAGGGCTCTCTGCAGCTACACCAGCTTGGCTTTAGGGGCTGGGATGGGCTCAGCAGTGGGGACACCGGCGAGGGTGGTACCAAACAGGACGTAAAACCTTCCGCCACAGGATGGAGGGTGGAATGGAACAGGGCTTCGGCGGGCTGAGCAGGAGCCCGACGGTGCTGGTGCTCCTTGGGCAGCATTTGGCGGCACCGCGGGGGCTCGGCCCTGCTCCTGGGCGCTCCCGTGGATCCCTGAGGAGGCAGCTGTGAGCTGGGCGTGCGTGGCGCTTCCTGCGCTCCCAGGAGAGCGTCCGACCGTCCTGTTCCCGGCGCCTGTCCGCATCCCTCCCNCCGCCGCCTCCGCCAGCACCGGCGCTGGACAAGCCGCTGCAGGCAGCCAGGTACCGCTCCTCTGCGGCGTGGGGCGGGGGACGTTCCCATCCGGTGACTGAGACGGGCAGGGTGCCCAGCCGTCCTGGAACAAAGGGCCGCTTTGATGCGCAGTTTCGGGCAGAGCTGATGAAAACTTTTTTTTCCTTGTGGAGCTTTCGCTTAGCCAGGTGGGCGCAGAATCTCTCTGTGGTGGTTCTGGGGGGTGAAGGGGTTTCTCCGGCTTGTTTGTTTCAAGGATACGCAGCGGGCGTGCCTCCTGCTGCCAGACAAAGCCGGAGAAACGATGACGGAGGCAGGTCATACAGCAGTGGCTCTCAAAGAGCCTTGTTTCGCCCTAAACCCTCCTTCCAATAATTAACGGCTTCCTAAGCTGTTCCGAAGTGAAGGTGCACCCTACCGAAGGTGGTGGGCTGGGGGGAATCGCTGGTAAGCTTCTGTGAAGGAGAGGATGCGCCTGGGAGGAGGTGTCTGAAGAAGAGCTGGGGGATGGTGTTGCGGTAGAATGCTCTGGCTAGGCAGCCGGGAGAAATCTGCACAATGGTGGGAGGCAGCAGCACATTACCAGGAACAGCAGGCTTCCCTGCATCTTGCATAGCTGGCATCTGGCACTCTGCTGCAGTTCCATGCTCGGGTCTCCTCTAGTGCCCTTGGTCTCCTCTCTGCCATGCCGCCTTGGAGATGTGGAAAACACCCACCCCTGCCTGTGCTTGTGGGGAAAGAGGGTGGTGATCAGCAGACATCAGGTCAAAGATCTGGCCAGCTCAGACACAGGGTAAATAAATATGGCTGTGCTTTGCTGTAATTGGCAGAAAGAGCAGGAAGCATGTGTTCTCTCGTCTGCTGTTTTGGAGGAATGTCCAGGTTGAAACAACAGCATTAACCCCAAATACCAAAATGACTCTTGGGGCACAAAGGACACGTGGCAAGATTCTGACCTTGGCAGAGTTGCTGGATAAATGCTTAATTTCCTGGGAAAGAGCCACGGAGCTCCTCAAAGAGCTCTAGCCAGACAGGGGAGCCAGAGATAAAACAGATCCTTTGCTTGTAATGCAGGTAGAGGTTTGTCCCTGTGACTTTGCCTGCCTTGCTGTGGTTTACAAAACGTGTTTGCTTCTGGAAATAGCAGCGCAGTCTTGCAGCCTGCAGTCAGCTGGTCTTTGTGGGTGCCCCAGGTACACCACAGAGGGAGTGTGGGCACACCAGAGCCCTTCAGGGCACACAGAGTGGCTCCAGAGCTCCTGCTGGTCCCATCTGCATCCTGGTTATCTCCCGTACTGCTCAGGCACATCCAGTGCACAGCCCTCACATTAGACAGATGCCTGCAAAGGCACTGGCTCCTGGGAATTACTCTGCCTGCTTTAATACTGCTTCATGCTGTCAGGGCAAGGTAATGGCTCTCGCTCTGTTTTTTATAGTGCGAGACTCCCAATCAGATTCTGAGGCTGGGAAGAGATGCTTGCCCTGGCTCCGTTCCAGCTGCTTAGCTCTTGTCTCCATTAGCCTGGAAACATGTTTTAATGGTGTTTTGCTGTAGTCCCAGGCGCAGCAGATGCAGAATGGATTTGGTGAGCTGCTGCAGACGTGAACAAGTTTAAAAACAAGGTCTTATCAGCTGATCTGGTGGTGCCAGCATAAGCTTGCTGGTGGGAGTGGTGATGACTGCTGTTCTCATTCCAACGGCCTGCTGGAAGGTGCAGGTTTCCCAGCCAGCTGGAGTTGTAAACAATATGATGTACAATCAGAGCAAAATGGTTTTCTGCTAATGGCAAAAATTGGTGCTATTTGTTTTGTTTGGTTGGTTTTGCTGTTGATGGTTGTTTTGTTTAACCCTTGTTATTTCCAATATCTGTATTCTTTGGTAGTAACAAATGGACTGAGACCTTTCTAGTCTTGAAAGGAATGATTGATCTGATACAAAGCCAACCAGACTACCTGCTCTGTCTTCCTCAGAGTACATGTACATATTGGAATTGGATCATGGTTTGATAATGCAGGGATTGCTTGCTCTGGTCAGTCAGAACAAACACCAGTACCTTTTGTCTTGTCCATTTCCAGCTGTGGGCTGGAAGGTGGGAGGGGTATGGGAAGCTCCTGTGTTCTTTCTGTAGTGGTTTGAACATGAGTCACTGTGGCCAAGTCCTTGTAAAGTCACCTTATCACTACCTTGCCCTGGGTTTCAGGAAGGGTACGTGACGTCATGTGTTTTATTAGAGATTGTAGGTGGTAGGGAGCTGAGGAGTGTTAGGAGGCTCCCTTCATGCTCTTTCCCTTCAGCTCCAGTCTCCTTGTGGGAGAGCACTTCCACTTGAGCTGCAAATCTAGTTCCTTAGTCCTCGTCCCCTGGGCCTCTTGCAGCCTGCTGGTTAGCACAGACATTCCCAACATGAGCCTTCCAGAATCTAGAAAAAACCCCCAGAGCTTCACAGTCAGCTAGAGCTGGCATGTGTCAGCTGCTGAAAGAAGCAATCCTGGCCTTGATCCCTGGACAGCCTTCCCTATCCCCTGGACAGGGATCAAGGCACATCAACAGCACAGTCAGCTTGTACTGTATTACACATGACTCTAAGGATTGGGGAAGGTGGTTGGGTGAAGTCTTTCTGGGCTTGGACACTGGCTTCAAAGCCGTGTGAGGAGGTGCCTGGATGCCAAGGAGAGTCCTGGTTTTGGGGCATAGGAGAATGTGAGTGAGACTTCTTGCCTTCACTGCATGCTGTGTTGTTGCAGGTGGATTGCTTTGGGACAGAGGGACTGTCCCTCGGGACCCTGCTGGAAGCAAGCAGGCACTGCATTGCCTTTCTCTGGGCCTTGGGTCCTTTTCTAGTGCTGTGGTGCCTGCCTCTTTTGTCCTGAAGAGGTGTTCACTAAAGGAGAATGCATTAAGTTTATCTAAGGAATTCAGATGAATAATTTTTTTTCTTTATCTTTTTTTTTTCTGCCACAAGAGGATGGTTAAGTCATGGTGCAGGGGTCTGAAGAGTTTGTGGGATCTCCATTTTGGGAGATCGTCCTTTAGCTGGACACAGATACCTAATCAGATACCTGCTTTGAGTGAGGGAATGTACCAAAGACCTCTAAGCATTTGTTCCAAGTAATACTCTTCAAGTAATACTCAAGCCAGACTCTTATTGAGGGGAAAGCTACAACACAATGGTGCCTCCATAGTACTTGAAGTCATCTGTGTGTTGGTTTAACTCTCTAAGCTGTCTGCAGTGCAAGAAAGGTCTGGGCTGGAGGCTGTCATTGGGAAAGAACGTGGGGCGGAAGATGGCACTCAGGTGTCCCCTGTTTTGGCAATAAGGTGTAGAAACTTATTGAGACAACTGGTGGCACAGAATGTCATGGACATTAGAGTTTGAGTTGATGTCTTTTGACTGTACAATTGCAGCTCAGGGATACCTTGGGTATGAAGTCCCAGGATGCTGACTCCTTCCTGATGTCCTCTTTGTGTGTTCTTAGTGGCTCTCAGGCAGCATGCAGGCATTTCTGGCAATGGTAACAAGCATCACAGAGCACCATTCCTGCTCTGTGCCCCACATGAACCTCAGCATTTCTTGTTTTGCCCGTCTTAGAGCAGCTCTGGAAATACCAACTTGGATGTGGAGCTCAGCAGCACCAGCTTGTGCTTTTTCTGTGGTTCTGCTCCAGGTAGCCTGGGGTGGTGACCCTGAGCACAGTGGCTCTTCTAGCAGTGGTGTGTCAGTGTGCAGGTGTTCTGGCAATGTCAGTGTGTCCTGGCTGTGCAGTGGAAGCCTCAGAGGCTCTTCACAGCCGACTGTAATCTCCTACAATCTGTTTGCTTTCTGACACTGTGGAATCAAAATAAGAAAATTTGTGCTCATGGCACAGCCTCTGTGATAGCTGCAACTTTGTCACTCTGTTTGCTTTTTACTGCTTTTATTTTATTTTTCAGCTTTCAGAGTATTAGGTGTAGGTTTTGTTGCAGTGTCCCTTAGGAGTGAAGACTCTCTGTCTTATTTGCAGTTTCACTTCTAACTTCATTGGAGGTCAACCAGTCATTCCTGAGACCCTTTGCTGTTCAACAGTAATGAGCTGGCAGAGGTCCAAAGCCAACAAACAAAACAAAAAACCCTCCCTGCTTTTATCAAGTCATTTTGCTTCCCAAATGTATAACCTTGCTGCTTCTCCAGGTAGCAAAAGCATGTCTCACAGGAGGAGACTGGGATAATTATGGTGAAGCAAGACAAAGCCCTGTGTTTCCATTTCTAAATGCTGCGGTTGCTATCCATCTCCCAAATGTGGTCACTTGTTCTTGCTGTGGGTCAGACTTACTCTTTTCCACAGGAAGCTTTTTTCTAGAACCCAGCTGTCTTTCTGCAACTACCTTACATTGCTTATATCCTTAGATCACCTTCTCCTATGGAAGAATTTGCTGCTGAAAATGTGTTTCAGTTCTTTAGAGAAAGTGCTGGCAGACCATCTGCAGTTTGAAGGACGCTGCAGTTACTGTCTTGTGCAAGTTGGGACGGTACCTTGTGTCTCACATGTGTCCAGGTACATGCAGGGAGGCAGTGAACTGAATTTGTTGAGTTCTTTGTAGACCTGAAATCTCTGTCCTGCTGTAGTCGACTCTTGATTTCCCCGGTGCTTTTCCTACCCCACCCCCATAGTCTTCTAGCATTAGGCATCATAACCTACGCTTTAAGATTCACTTGGACCCATTTAATCTAGCATCCCTGTAGATGTTGTGGGTTGAAGATAGAAGCAGTGAAGCTTCCAGCTCTTTCCTCTTAAAGGTCTCACATGTGGGAGCAGTTTTGAGAGGCAGAAAAATGAGCTGCTGAAGTTGCTGATGCTTAGTGATTTCGCGGTCATGCACTTGAATGCAGGAGAAAGGTTTTTGCCTGGCAGAATGTACTTGCTGATGGATTCCCGGCTGATTGCTGCAGCTGCCACAAAGCTCAGTGCACGCATGTTCCTTCCCTGTCCTCCAAACGGGAGCAGGAGAGGGGAGATGAGATGGGTGTTGTCGGAAAGCCGGGCTGTCCTGGCAGCTCACTGTAAATAGGGAAGACGTGCCAACTAGAGCGGAAACGTGCGGGTGGAGACCTGGGCTGGGACATCTGCAGGTCCATGAGGGCTGCAGCAGGATAAGCTGGGAACAGGGCTCTCCATCTCTCAAGGAGCTCAGTGGAAAAGCTTTCTTTCTTTCTGTTCCAGTCTGAGCCCCACCCTGCAAAAGGCAAACCATGATGTGTCCCCTCCTCTCTGCAGAAAACCCCCAAGTGTTTTCTGCCTGAATAAAGGACACCCAGTGCTCCTTACTGAATGTAAGGGAGTAGGAAGAGTGCATATACAGCAGCCTCGGCCTGCCCGACCTTGGCATTGGCTGCCAGAGTGAGCATTTCCTCTTTGGAGGGCTGAGCACCGAGTGTAGACCTGTCAGCACTGGGGAGAACAAGAAATAAGCTCTTTGGGGGAAAATTCCTGCTTTGGAAGGATAAGTCAGCTCCTACCAGTATTTGTTGCTTTTCTTTGCTGTACAAGAGGTAGTAGCATTCAAATGACTTCTCTGCAGTCTCCTGTTTGTTTTCTTGTAGAGCAGCTGTGTGTTGTTCTTAGGTTTTGCACCCTCTGTCCAGCCTGGACAATCTTCTGTCCACTGCTGAACATGGAAATGTGTTGGTACCTAGCAGAGCTATGCTTCCAGGATACCTTAGGGGAGAAAGGCCAAGGTTATTACAGATGTTTTGCACAGCCAGTGAGAGTAGAAGAGCCTCTATTGGTATGCCTTGAAGGACCTGAGGATGTAGTTGCAGGGTAGGATGAGTCTTACATGCTGTAGATCAGTATGTTTTGATGTATTTTTCCTCTCAGCCTGCAATCTTTGCAGTTTCAAAAAACAAGTTGATTGTGAGGACTGTGAAATGCGTGAACGTCTTCTGCTAGAAGGGCTGAAGAAAGAATCTTGCTGTAGTAGAGGCACTGGTGGTTTAACCCACAGCAGTTTCACAGTTGAGGAGTAGTTCTGTGTACAGTGGAATTAATGAGGTTGATTTTCTATGGATCTGGGTCTTGTCTGTCTGACTCTGTTACCTAGCAAGGTGTGAGCTCTGGTGGCTTTTTATCCTGTAACGTGTTCCCAATGTGTTTGTATTGCACTTTTTAAAGATGGCAGCAAGATCTCTGTATGGACATAAGTGATGCTGCCATGAAATCTGTCAGCATTTCACAGCTGGCCCAGTACCCACAGGGGCTTGTACTGCCCAGCTGTGTGAGTTTTAGAGCAGAGCTCTAGTTTTTTGTGTGTTGGGTATGAGGCTGTTCCTGGCTGTGTTCTTGTGGCCTAAACATTGTCGATGGTCCAGAGAACTCCCCCTTGCCTGTTTCCCTGTTTGCAAGTGAGTCTGAGGCTGTGTTTTCTTCCAAGTTGGAACCAGTGATGGAGCCATTTAACCCTTTAGCAGTTACTACCTTGGGTTCTGTGGAAGAGGTAAGTGCCTGCTGAGCCTTCCTGGGAAGCTGTCTGGACCTATTTCGGAGCACGAGACTGCTTGGCCAGATGAGGCAGCACTAACACCCTTTGGGCTGCCAACCTCTTTTCTCTAGGGCTGGGAGTTGTTGAACATTTCTTCCTGAGTTGTGCTCACCTGCAGAAGTCTGCCTTAGGCAAGGCTTCCCTTATTGCTTTAGCACTTGATCAAACTCCAGATGTGTTAGAAAGGTGGGAAAAAGAGGGAAGGTGGGAAAAAAACAGGGGAACTGTTGACCAGAATGCTTATCTGCCAGTTTCTGGAGAACGAGTGTGAAAGATAGAATATGAGTGGCAGCCAACTCTCAACAGACCTATTTTTCCTTTTGAAACATTAGTCTCTGCCCTCTGTCTTGACCTTAATGAGGGTTTTCATGCTCTTCTTATCATATGGTCTTGTCCAAAGCAAACTGGCATAAGTCATGGTCCAGATGAGACTGTTTTGGTATAAAATGCCCAATGTGCAGGGTTAACTGCACGTGGAGCATGACAGATACCCAAAAGTAAAGGATACCATGAAGTGTGACTCAGAATTGGTGGTGATGCTCGATCATGAAGTGAATGTGAAGTCAGCATTGTGACTTTGGGGGAGGATGACTCAGTTCTTGTTCAGAGGTGTGAACAGAAACCCAGTCTTCAAGAGACATGAGGTGTTTCTGCCCTGCTGAGGTTCAGTAAGGTCTCCACTGTGTGTCAAGGGTTTGTTCCCCTTCCTGAGGGATGGATGTACATCATTGGAACAGAAACCAAAGGAGACTTGAGAGGAGAGTTCAGGCCTATAAAACAATGGGAAGAAGAGTGAGGCTAAAGAGAAGAAGATGAGTGGGTTTAATAATGAGTGGGTTTAAAACAACTGTCCCAGTGCTGTTTGTCATCTTCACTCTAAGTGCTGCAGTGAGGAGGAAGCTGGGCCTCTCTATTGCTCAGGACCCATTCCCCAGTGGTTCCCTGGCAGCTGGACTGCTGGATTGCCCCAGGCAGAGTGGACAGGTGAGGAGAAGGGGAACCCTGCCAGAAAGGGGAGCTCTGCTCTCTCTGTTCCTGTAGCTGGGGCAGTATTTCTGTTCTCTCAGTAAAACATACAAGGCAGCTGCCGAACTAAGAGCTCAAACCATGCAGAGGTGGGTCCTGCAGGAGGTTAAAGGCAGATCTGCTGGCAGCAATTCCCTCACCTCCTCCTGTGTAGCTTCTGGGCAGCTTGCCAGCTTCCTGCCAGCAGGGCCCTGGGCACTCAGGTTGCAGAGGTGTCTGCCAGCTCCAGGTAGCAAGGAGGTGCTGCTGGGCAAGTGCTGCCTGCACAGGGCATTGCAGGAGGCTGGTTTTGGAGTGACCTGATAGCAAGGTGGGAGGTGGCTGTACTGTTCAGTAATGCGAGGAGGCTGCTGGGGTGGCCCAGCTGGAGGGAGAGGCTGGGACTGTGCTAAATGAGTGAGTCATGGAGCAGCCAGGGTCTTGCTATAGGGGGTCTTGCCTATCTCCTGTGTCTCTTGTAGCCTTTTTGTCTGTGTTTCCCTAGCTCCTAGACTTTGTATGCAGGGATCTTGCAGCCACACCAACATTGTGGGTTGTAGCGTGTGGTGTCCCTGTGCAAAGGCAGTAGCTGGGTACTTTCCCACTGTACATCTAGGGGGAACAGGGCAGGGAAGGAGTAGAGAGTCCTTAGGCCATCCTGAGGCGTCCTTGGGCTGGCAGCAGGGTGAATGAAGATGGAAGAGCTGTTGGTGTTTCCAGTCGGCATCAGCACAAGGATTATCTTAGTGTGACTGTAGCTGTTGGTGTATGTGAGCTGCCCCAGTCGGGCAGTGGTGTGATGTGTCCTGCCGGTGGCATGTCCCTTAGTGCCACAATGGCAGTTCTGAGCTGAGGCTGCAATCCTCAGGATGTACTCTTCTGGCAATATTTCGGCACAGTAATGCCACTGATGCCTCCCTGTCTGAGACGCTCTTCCAGGAGATTTTCTTATGAGGAAGCAGAAAGCTTTGAGCTGGCAACCCTCCACTTTGTGTTCCCTTTCTTCTGCAGTCAGAAGAGGTGTGGAGCTCTGACAGCCTCTCTGCATCAGTGGTTTGTGGGCAGAAGGTGTATAGATTGCAACCCCAGCTGCCAACCACAAATCTCTGCTCTTAAATGGAAGCTAAATTAGTCTTCCCCCTGCTGGGAGTGTGGGGGTGTTGGAGGTCAGCACTGGTTGTAGCCTTTTTGTCTCCTGTCCACGTGGGCCACCTGCACTGGTTGCCAGCACTCCCGGCTACAAAAGCAGAGGCACGTGCCCTGACAGCTGCCTGCTGCCAAAGGGAGAGGGGAAGATGAAGGAGAAGGGCTTAGAGTAGGCAATCAGTTAAATGCTGTCTCTCTGACTGCTTGGAGGAGGTTGTGATACTTGTGTCTGGTTGTGGCTCTCTGAAACAGCCCCGGGGCACTCAGGTTTTGTCTTGGTCTCTATGCAGGGCTGCAGGAGTAGGACTATGTCCACCATGGTGTACCCAAGGGAGGAGAAACTGGACAAGCTGAGCCAAGAGGAGATAATTTCCAACACCAAGCTGGTCATGCAAGGGCTGGAAGCACTCAAGAATGAACACAACTCCATCCTGCACAGCTTGCTGGAGACCATCAAGTGCCTGAAGAAGGATGAAGAAGCCAATCTCGTGCATGAGAAATCCAACCTGCTCCGCAAGTCAGTGGAGATGATAGAACTGGGGCTTGGAGAAGCTCAGGTGAGCTGGGTGTTATCTGGGATTGACAGAGGAAGGGTGGGCATGTGGCCATTTCCCATAAGCTGCAGGGCTGGGAAGGGGCTAAGTGTAGAAGACTAGCATGGGACCCTTAGCATGCACGTGAGGGAGAGACAAGAGGGCTGTTGTTACTGACTGAGACTCTTAACAAGGTGATGATGGCCTTGTCCAACCACCTGAACGCTGTGGAGTCGGAGAAGCAGAAGCTGCGTGCTCAGGTGCGGAGGCTGTGCCAGGAGAACCAGTGGCTGCGTGACGAGCTTGCCAACACCCAGCAGAAGCTGCAGCGTAGTGAACAGACCGTGGCTCAGCTGGAGGAGGAGAAGAAACACCTTGAGTTCATGAACCAGCTGAAGAAGTATGACGAGGATGTCTCGCCTTCGGTATGCCCCAGTCCTTTTGAGCAGTTGCTTTTGTGGGTCCGGGAGGTTGGACTGGGAGAACTGCCTAGGTGTGATAACATTGCCCTGGATTTTGCCCCTTCCCAGCTACCATGCACAGCAATGCCTGTAATTAAAGGGGGCCTGCATGGGGCAGAGTCTCTAGATTTTGTTTTGTGGGGGGAGATGGCGGCAGAGACAGCAGGAGAAAGTGAGTGTGTTGGTGGGCTGCAGAAGGGCTGAGAGTTTGGCAGCTGACTCAGCCTAGGCTGCTGCTGTCTCTGCTGAGAACCAACAGTATTTGTGATTCTCATCCTCTCAGGAGGAGAAGGAGGGTGACTCTACCAAGGACTCTCTGGATGACCTATTCCCAAATGAGGAGGAGGAGCATGGTCCTGGATGTAAGTGTTTGCTCATGCATGGGTGCTGCCTGTCTCTGTTCAAGCCTGCTGGGCCAACTGTGCTGTGTTTATTCCTGTACCTGCAGTGCCCCACCAGCACAGCAGTGCCGTGGCAGCTGCCCAGCAGGGAGGTTACGAGATCCCCGCACGCCTGCGCACCCTCCACAACCTTGTCATCCAGTACGCCTCCCAGGGACGCTACGAGGTGGCTGTGCCACTCTGCAAGCAGGCACTGGAGGACCTGGAGAAGACATCAGGCCATGATCACCCTGATGTGGCTACCATGCTCAACATTCTAGCACTAGTGTACAGGTGAGCGTGGTGGGAAGGACAGGACTGGGCCAGGACAACTTTCTGCATCTCCAGCTTCCCTTTACGGCATATCCTGGGGCTCCCCCAGCTTCCAGTGGTTTGCCTTTCAGAAAGGTTTTGGCCTAGATGGTGTATTTGGTTTGCCAAACTCCCAGATATAACTAGGGACTGACTAAAGCACGGAGGAATGGAGAAGTCAAAGGCTGGGTCTGTGTGGAAGGAGGACTATTCATTGTTCTGTCTGCTTTGGGCTGTAGTGTCTAAAGTGTAGTGCCCAAATAACTGGTTGACTTTGCAATGCAGGGATCAGAATAAATACAAAGAAGCAGCACACCTCTTGAATGATGCTCTTTCCATCCGTGAGAAGACTCTAGGCAAAGACCACCCAGCGGTGAGTGTCTCCCTCCTCTTTCAGTCACTTCTTCCCCTTTGGGTGGTGTTGGGGCACTGTTCCAGCAGTTTTGCTGCTTCAGTATTCCCTGCTGGCTGGTTCAGTATGGCCTGTATGGAGTTGGCTTCTCTAGGATCCTGCGATATAGGCAGGACAGCCTTCTGTCTCTGGACCTCCTTCTCTTGAGAAGCAGCAGTACTGCAGGCATGGAGGAAATGGGACAGTCACTGATACTGCTGCTTGCATGCCTTGTCTGGTCCCACTGGAATTTGCTTTGTTTCATGGAGAAGCTTCTGTCTCTGTAGGTGGCAGCGACTTTGAACAATTTGGCTGTTCTCTATGGCAAGAGAGGGAAGTACAAAGAAGCAGAGCCACTGTGTAAGCGAGCCCTGGAAATCCGTGAGAAGGTACGAGTCTTCCACACTCTTTCTCCTTTCAGCTCTCCCTTTGGGCTTTCTCCCATTACCTCAATGCACGTGGGAGATCCAGGGCCTATCTAGTCTCTTCAGCTGCTGATTCTGCCACCACCTTTCCTGTCTCTCCAGTGCTTGCAGCCCTAGAGAGGCCTGCCAGGAGCTGGAAGCTGGAATTTCTCCTCTTTGCCTCTCCAGTCCTTGGCTTTTGTCTGACATAGGCATGTGCTGGGGGGACTACAGTGTCTACTAACTCTGGGAGTCCGCTGCAGTCTTTGTGTCTTCTCTTCTTTTGATCACCCAGGTTTTAGGCAAAGACCATCCTGATGTGGCCAAGCAGCTGAACAACCTAGCCCTGTTGTGCCAGAACCAGGGCAAGTATGATGAGGTGGAGTACTATTACTGCCGGGCCCTGGAGATCTACGAGAGCTGCCTGGGTCCTGATGACCCCAATGTGGCCAAGACCAAGAACAATCTGGTGAGGCCCTGGGGAGAGGCTGTGTGATGTTGGGGAGGGGTGCTGTGGGAGAGGTGAGCATTGCCTGGTGCTTAGACACAGAGCAGTAGCTGTAAGATGTGGGCAGAGTTGATCTGTTTGCCAGTGGGGCTGGAGCTGTTTTGTTTTGGTTGCAGGCTTCCTGTTACCTGAAGCAAGGCAAATACAAAGATGCAGAGGTGCTGTATAAGGAGATCCTTACCCGTGCTCACGTGAAGGAGTTTGGCTCTGTGGATGGTTTGTACAGCAGAAGCCCTTGGGGCTGGGGAGGGGTTTCCTGGCTCTCAGCCTAGACTTGTCTGGTTCTGGTGTTGCCCAGACTGAGGGATGGGATGTCTTGCAGGGTCCCTGCTTTGGGCAGCCCTTGAGATGCTGCCATTCTAGTGTGTTATGCTGTTCCCCCTCTTCTCTCAGAAGTCTCAACCCAGTCTTTATAGGGTTGGGAATAGTAAATGGCACAATCATTCCCAGGCATAGGTTGAAGTTTCTCCTGTGCACCTGGCACATGTACTTTCGCTAGGAGGACTTGTTCTTTCCTTCCTCTGTCCTGCCCTTGCAGTGTTGGTTGCCTTTCTTGGGACCCTGGGTGAGGGACTGGGGGGAATCTGGAAGTGTTGTCACTTCCCTCTGATGAGGTGCTGTCTCTGGGGACAGAGTGCTGGCTGTGCAGGAGGCAAACAACAGTGTGGGGTGGTGAATGGACCTGTTTTGCATTCTTACCCACACAGATGAGCACAAGCCAATCTGGATGCATGCAGAGGAGAGAGAGGAGATGAGCAAGGTGAGTCTGATCCCAGGGGGCTTCATCTTCTCTTATCACAGACTATCTCTTATCTCCTCCTTCCTGGAGAAGCTGCAGTCTGAAGAGCTGCCAAGGCCAGGAGGTGTCTGGAGAGGGGGGATGCAGCACTGCTGCTCCCTGGGGCAGCAGGGAGGAAGGCCCATCAGAGAGCAGGGTGTTTTTCCTTGGGCAGGGCTGTTCAGCCTCTTGGCCATGGCTGCATGCTCTCTCTGCTTTAGTGATTGATCCCTCTTGGGCATGCAGATGATGGAAGATGGCAGAGGGTTGTGCTGCAAGGCCTTGGCACTCTGTTCCAAAGAGCTGCCAGTACCCAGAGCTTAACTGGCTTCTGAAGCAGCTCTAAGGCTGTCTAGGGAAAAATGGAGGTCAAGAAGAAACTGCTGCTGTCACCTCGCTTAGGAAATTGAGCCATATCTGGAAAAGATCTCTGCACAGAGCAGGGCCTAGCTGGCCTCTGAAAGAGGATAGAAATGGACTGTGCTTGCCTTGGGCTAGGCTGAAAGGCAAAGCTACTGCTGCTCCTGTAGCCCAGGCCCTGCTCTGTGGGCAGTCAATAAATGCAGCAGAGTCGTGTCTTTGCTTTTGCCAAGTCTAAGGCCTCATTTGTTTTTTGGCAGCTGGGTGAAGCGGCAGAATGAAGGGTTCTGATCTAGTCCTCTACCTGCAGAGGGACTCTCCTTTTCCTTTGCCCTCAGATCAGGCTCCAATCCTACAGAGTTCAGGCAGCAGTCTGGCAGGCTTGACTTAGAGACTGATGAGTCCAATCCTGTCAGCCTGAAAGCTGGGCACTGGCAGGTGCTTCCCACCAGCATCCTGTGCCTTCCCGCTGAGCTGCTCTGCCTGGCTCCCAGTGCAGGGCACTGCTCAGCTTTACACTGTTCTGATTGCTTTACTGTGAAGGCTCTGCTGCAAAGAATCTGCACGTGCTGCAGCACCATCCTGGAGAAATCCAAGTTGGAGTAGAGACCGGGCTACCCTTGCCCCCTCTGGGATTTAGACTCTTCTGATTATATCTTTGGAGGATTTGGGGGTCAAATGTAGACAGCTGTAGTAGGGAGTTGTGCTCCAGATAATGCAAGCTCTGCTGTGGGACAAGAGAGCAGGCTCAGGGGCCCACAGTTGGAGTAAGAGATTCATTTTACATGTGTGTCTTAGGCAAGGGCTAAGCCTCTTTCCCTGACTCTGGGGCTCCTGTCCCCAAGGCAGCTGTGCCTGTGCCCCATGGCAAAGCAGGGTTGCATTTCTGTCCAGGCAGCAGCAGTAGTCCTGCTGCTTGTAGTGCTGCACA
This sequence comes from Daphoenositta chrysoptera, assembly GCA_013397915.1. Taxonomy (NCBI): domain Eukaryota; kingdom Metazoa; phylum Chordata; class Aves; order Passeriformes; genus Daphoenositta; species Daphoenositta chrysoptera. The sequence goes on from VZRO01007154.1 coordinate 22,021, forward strand.
GGAGCTGGGGCTGATGTGCCTTGTGCTGTGTTTCCCTATCTTCTATTAAAATACATTAAATTCCTCTGACAGAGCTTCACTACTTTTGTCCCTTGCCCCTCTTTCCTGGCAGCAGTGGGAGGTCAGCTCATGCCAGCAGCAGGGCCTTGGGCAGGGCTGGCAGCCCTGGCTTCCAAGGCTTTATCTGCCCCAGAGGATTTGCCACCTTTCCTATCAGGTTCAGAAACCCTTTAGGGCTGCCTCTACACAAGCTTCAGAGGTGTATTGAGTCCTGAACTCCCCTGCCCCTGGTGCCTCCCCCAGCTGTGTAGGCTCTGGTGTGAAGAAAACCACATGTGCCTTTGGCACAGGGGGACTCTGGCGTGTGGGATAAAGAGCTGAGAAGTGCTGTGGGACTGAGTAAGAAAAGTGGTCCCCATGGAGACAGTTCCATCTGGGCTAGAGGGGAGCTCATGCAGTGGAGCAGTGGCTCCCTGCACCTGCTCGGTGCCACAGTCCCACGGACCTGGGCTAGCAGCTACTGTTGGGTAGTGTGGGTTGTCCAGGTCTTCCTCCTTGCTAGTTCTGGCTGAGGGATTTAGTGCCCGTGGTGACTGGCATGCCTGTGGAGTTTTGTCTCCCTTTCGGATGTTGGTTGGGGTGTCATGCCCTCCATTATGCCATGAGAATGGGCTGTGTTGTCCCTGCTGCCTTTGGAACCATGGAAGGGGGTAAGGAGGTGGGATTATGCTCCTTCCTGGAACTAGGATATTACTTTTGCTTGTGGCCCAAATCTGTTGCTTACCAGGAGCCTGCTGGGCTTCATCACTGTATTTGCATATTGTGTTTCCAAAGGTTGGCCTGGTGCAGGGGTGCAGCCTGGGGTTTGACCCTGGCATCCAGTGGGAGAGCACAGGCCCGAGAAGGGCAGTAGGTATGGGATTAACAGCTCTCGTCTCTCCTCACCCTGTAGAGCAAGCACAGAGACAGCGCTCCCTATGCTGAGTATGGTGGCTGGTACAAGGCCTGCAAGGTTAGCAGGTAAGAGCTGGTTTGTGGGCAGTTGTGGACTCGGGAGGGGTGACCCCAGGGCTCCTGCTCACCGTGTCCCTGTTACACAGCCCGACTGTGAACACCACCCTGAGGAACCTGGGTGCGCTGTACCGGCGCCAGGGCAAGCTGGAGGCAGCCGAGACCTTGGAGGAGTGCGCAGTTCGCTCCCGGCGACAGGTAACCCCAGAGGGACCTTCCCTGGCGTGGGGGGCATTGCAGGGCTTGGGGTGGCAGGGCATGGCACTGCCTTTGATTGGGGTGTGGTGAGGGACTCTCCTGGGCCTCTCTGATGTCCTCCGTTTACATTCCTGTGACACCGGAGGGCCTTGGTGGTTGGGGTTGCATTTGTGCAGAGGTGCACACGTGTGTGGGTGTGTGGGGTGGTGCATACTTGAGTGGGTGGAGCAGATGTCCTTGTGTGGATGTGTGGGGAAGGTATGGCTCACTGAGTGCAGAAATATTGCAGCTGGCTTAAGGCAGGTTACTGGGCTTTGTCAGCTACTGGGGAGACCTACACTTACTGGGATGTTTTCTTCACACTTTTTTGTCCAGAGGCAGACCTAGAATTTCTTTCTCTCACCTTAAACTCCCCTCAATCCTCAAATAATAAAGCAGGAGCTGTAAACACCTAGCACAAAGACTGAAGGACAGCCAAATCCTTCACACTTCAAAATGTGAAGGAAAAAAGCTGTCAGCTTTGGGGTAGCAACCCCTTGTTACACAGGGTTGGTTATGGCCTTGTGGGGATTCATTGAGCTGGGAGTTCAGACAGAAACTGCTAAGAACAGGATGGCATTTGGCTCCATCCTGGTTGCGCTGGGCAGTTTTGGCTGTGATGGGGCAGTGGCCAAGACAGGGAACAGGAGCCAAGCACTGTGATGATCCAGTGGATCTCTAGAGGGAAGGAACAAAGACAAAACACGGTTCTTCCTTATCGTTTCCTATTTGCAGGGCATTGACCCAATCAACCAGACGAAGGTGGTGGAGATCCTGAAGGAGGGGGATGGCACAGAGAGACGTCGGAGCCTGGGAGGCAGCGTCAAGTACGAGAATGCCACAGACGGTAGCGAGGAAGTGAGTATGGGCGTGGAATGGAGCGGGGTAAGTACAAGACACCATCAAGAATGGCCTCAGCCGGCTGCCAGAGGCAGGGGACAGCCTGGCTGAGGGCTGTCCCTGCGTGGCCTGTCGTGGCATCCTTGTTTGCCTCCATTCATTCCCTGCACATTTCCTTCCCCTTTCTTGGCATGAGCCAGCCAGCCCGCAAAGGTGCGTGTCTGGGTCTGGCTTCTGGTGTACAGAACAGATATTCCCAGCTGAGGGCTCCTGCTTCCAGGGAGCTTCCAGGCCCTGGCAGTGCACAGCATGAGCTGGTCCTGGTCTGCCCTTAATCTTAGGCTTGTAACCTTATTAACATCTCTCCCTGCTGCTCCCCTCTGGAGGCCCTGGCTGAGAGCATCAGCCCCATCTCGGGCTCACCCAGCCTGTGAGAGCCCTTTGGCTATCTGTCCTGCACTGTGCCACTGATGATGCTGAGCCTGGGGAGGGTTGTGTGTGTGTGATATGCCTGGTGTGTCTGTGACTGACTGACTGACTGCAGGGCAAGGGAATAGTCTGTAGCCAGCATCTTTGCTGTCCCCCTCTCCTGGTCTTGTGCCCTTGGCAGGCTCTGGCCAAGCAGAGGTGATAAAAGGCAGGTCTTTGCTGGATGCCAAGCTGGGCTGACCAGTGAAGGCAGGAGACTGGTGTTAGCTGAGGCACAGACAGGGCAACCTGAACCTGTCTAGGCTTGCGCTGAGGCTGAGGGTGACTTTGGTCACTAGCTCTGAGTTTAGAGAAAGGCAGTGATCCAGGTCTGGAACAACTGCATTTTTTCTCCGGCAAGCAGGAGGATGGAGAAGAGGCAACAAGTGCGCATGGTGCTGGTGGGTGCTTGGCTCAAGGGCTGCCAGAGCTGTTAGTGCTGCATTCCTTCTGCAAACTCTGACTGAGATCGTAGAGTAGCTGGGATTGTTGCAGCCTGGCACAGGCAAGACACTGAGCACACAGAGTCCTTCGCTGCCCCCTCACATCTGCTGTCACTAACCCTTCCCCACCTGGCACTGCTCTATCCCCCACCTGCATGAGCTCCCTCCCTTCCTCTTTTTTCTTCCCTGTTGCCATGACAGCCCTTCAACACCCAAAGCCTGAAGCCTGCTGGCTCTCTTGATTGTGGATTGTACACAGGAGGTGGCTGAAGGGGATCTGGAGAACAGACCTTCAAGTGGACCCAGCAACTTTGCCAGATGCAAGGCTGCCCTTTGCCCCAGGTCTTGGTATCAGGACCAAAAAGGGTCTTAGCTCTGGCAAGACAGGAACTCTAGGTCCCTGCACTCACCATTAGTAAGGGGGCTAGACAAGCACAGAGGGAGGGCTGCAGGTTTGGATTAGAATCACCTGGTCCCTATCCTGGCTGGTGTCTCTCTGCAGCTCCTCTTGACTGTGCTTGGTGCTGGGTGATATCTTTGCACTGGTGATGGTCTGGGAGACCTTCCTGACAGTCTCTGACCTGATCATCCTAAGGCAAGTAGACAGTGCCACCCTCTCCCACAGCCAGTCCCAGACAAGAGGAATAGTCCCTGCTCATATGACCCTTCCCCAGGGGTCTTAGCAGAGCTTTCCTGCCCCAGACAGCTGTAAAGAGAGGATCTGAGGGCTAGCCCAGCACCCTGGGCAACACAGCTGCTGCCACACGATTCCTTTTCCAGCCTGCTGCACACATAACCAGTCTTCTCTTCTGAGCCAGCAGCCCTGCACTGTACTGAAGCTCCCCGAAAAAGAAGGCTGAGGCAGCTCCCGCTGCTCCTGTCTGTCACGGCCTGTTGTTTTCTTATGTTGGTCCAGAGACCTCAGATGTGCTGCCTTAAAGCAGCCTCTGCTGCCCTCCTTTAGCTGTCCTCTGCTGCAGGCAGGGCTGTGGGAGCCCCTAGGGTGCCCTGTGCCCCCGGCCCAGGACCAGCAGCTTGCTGGTATGTGAGAACAAGGGGATGGCACCAGCTCTGTGGTGCAGAGGCCTTGGCAGGTACCCAAGGCCCAGGAGCAGGGAGCCCTTGGAGCAGGAGACCGAGGCTGTTCCTCTCTGAGCTAAGCTGTTCCTGCCAGCTCCCTAAACCCACTAGCGGAGAAGTGAGGCCACAGTTTCAGCATCACAGAACTCTCTCCCTGCCCAGATGTGGCCTGTGGTCTCTGCATGCAGCCTGGGCCTTGTCCCACCTGCTCCCTAGGTGACATACAACTTCACAGCCTTGTAAATTGTGTCTTTCTCCTCTCTGTGCACTAGGCTTAAATGCCTGCCGAGACTCCCTCTTTCCCCTCCACTGCAGTCACCTGGATGTTTGTGTTGTATCTTCCGACTTTTCCTCCACACCATCCCTCCTTCCTCGGCGAGAGCTCCACGCCAGTCCCCCAGCCCTCCTGGCGCGCGAGGGCACCGCGACGCCTGCAGAGGAGTGCCCGGCCACATGGCCCAGCTCCAGCCCCGTGGCCAGCAAGAGCAGGAAGAATCTGCGAGGAGCTGCCAGCTCCCCCAGGCCAGGGTGATGGGCCACCGTCCCCTTGCGTGCCCCCACCCCTGGCCTGCCCTTGCACATCCCTGGGGCCCAGGCCTGCGGGGGATTGTCTTCACTCCAGGCTTGCCGACTCCATTGTCACTAGGCATCCTCAGCCCTCCTAGCTTGTTCCCTCCATCTCTACAGAGGCACAAAGATGGAGGGCTGTTATGGGACAGTGAGGCCTGGCCGAGGCAGGGCTGTCATGTGCCCAGTTGCTTTCTTTCCTGTAGGCTTAGCTGATACTAGTGCCTTGTAGCAAACCTGTGCTGGTCCCCAGTGAGATGGGCTCTCCCTGCAGCACAGGGTAGTCCCCATCTTGCTGTCCTCCCTGCTGAGCTCTGTAACCCAGGAGCAGTGTATGGGTCTCCCTGCAGGGGCACAGGAGTGTAGGGCAGCCCATAGAGCTACTGTACACCCAAGACAAGGTGAGGGCCAACAGCCAAGGACTGTGTACAGGAACTGGTCAGCACAAGCATGTTTGGCTGCAACCTCCTTACTGGATGCTATAGCCAGGTTCCTCATCTGGCATTAAGGGGTCAATCAGCCCCCCATTGCTACAGGGTTCTTAGGAGTGGCTGGTGGGAGAAGTGGGGGTGAAGTTGTTCGCTGTTCCTTGAAAGCAGAGGAGGGGTAGGAGGAAAGGAGAACTTTTTTTGCGAGAGGGCAGACCCCAGACTGTTAGAAATGGCTGAGATGGGGAATGGACTGGGTTGGAGCAGAGTGGTTGGGAGAAAAAGAAGGTGCAAAGACAGGTGTGAGGAAGCAGAGAGCTAGGACTGGAGGTGCTCTGTGCATGTGGCAGCAAATGGGATGGCTGGAGGGAGGTTGCTGCAGGGGAAGGGGCTGGATTGCTCACAGGTCCCTGGGGCTGACTGCAGTCTGGCTGGCCCTCGCCAAGTGGGTGGGAAATCTGTATCCCTGTTACTGATAGGATCAGAGTGCTGACCCTGATGGGGTGTGGGGGTGGCTCAGTGCCTCAGATGGCCTCAGGCCTTCACAGGGTCTGATACTGTTAGTCACTGCTGGGATATGGAATGTGTCCCAGGGCCAGACCTCCACTGTCTTGGGCCTCACACCCTTGGGTGTACACCCTCATCCCATCTCCTGTAGGAAGTGAACCTCCCAGTGCTCCTATCTGGGAAGAAAGCTGGGGAGGCTGCAGGAAGCAGCATAGAGCCCAGGGGCCAGCACAGGACTCCTCCTTATTTATTTAGCTAGATCCTTTCTTTCATGCTAGTCATCTGGCAGGTTGTGATACTAAATGTGCTTGTCTGTCTGGGCCTGGCTTTCCTGTGGTGGTGCAGAGGCCTTGGGGTACATGCATGCTGCTCCCCTGGGAGCTTGGGCTTACTGGAAGGACCATGGGGTGTGGAGCCCAGGGCTGAGTGCTCCAGGGTTGTACCTCCCCTGCCTCTCTGTCCCAGTGCTGCTCCATGCTTCTGGAGAGTGGTGAGTTCCCAGTGCAGGGTGTGTTTGGACCTCAGGGCCACCTGCCCCTGTGCTTTGCCATGTCCTGGACTTGGTGCTGTAACAACCATACCTCTAATTAAAGGTAGACTGACCCAAATTGCTGCCCTGTGCTTCTTTCCATGCTCTGTAGGCCAGCGTCGGTCAGCCCTGGGGTGGTGGGTGCAAATGCTGCTGGAGCAGATGTGGGGGTGCTTGGTGTCTGTCTGTGTGTGTACAGGGGCAGGTGCTGCCCCCAGGGCACCCCTCCCAGGCTGAGCATTGGAGATGAAGGACACAGCTCCACTGTGCTTTTCCCTGTCCTCCAAATTGGAGTTGCTGCTAACCTCAGCTCTGTAACTGTGTGTGGCAGGACTGCCCTGGGGCATCTGAGCTTGGACCTTCCCCAACAGGCATTTCTGTTTAGCCAAAGAAATACCCCATTGTGTCCCTCAGTGCTGAGCTCCACACACTGCCAAATCCTGCCCAAGTCCTCTGCCTCCATGCATTAAGGTGGGGTGGGAGCATGCAGTGGAGAGGAGCTCAGTGGTGGAGCTGCTTATTTTTTTTGCATGCTCTCATCCTGGTGGGTGCAATGGGGTGGGGGCTCTGCGGCAAACCAAACCCATAAATGTTCTGGGTTAAAAATAACCCGTCAGAAAAGGGAGTGGGGGGAGAAGAGAGGCTATTTTTAACCCAGCATGCAGCAGCATTTGGTTCTGGTGTTGGTCTGCAGTCAGTCTGCATCACTGCAGCTGGGAAAATGTGGCTCCATCCTCCAGCCCTGATACAAGAGCATACTTCTGGCCTGATCCTGCTGCCCTTGTACCACGGTCCTGCTCCCCTGTCCCAGCTGTGTTCCCTCTTCCACCCCTGGCTTGTGTGACCTGGGAAAAGCAACAGTGCCTGGGATAGCAGAACCCTGCAGGGAGAGTGGTGACTTGGAGGGGAGGCAAAAGATACCTCTCCATCTTTGCTAATGCTACACACTGATGTTCAGCTCATTCAAAACCTGCCCAGGATGCCTTGTGCAGGAATTGAATTGTTTATTTTGCTGCTTTGGGTGCTCTCTGCATTTCTGGTGAGTGGGTCCCTTTGCAGCAGCAACACATGGCTCTCAACTTGGAAAACTCTCATCTCCATGAGAAAGTGAAGAGGTTCAATGCACTTGTTTTATACAAGAAGGGTTGAGATGAATACCAGGAGAAAGGTTTGCTTGTAGGAAAAATCCTGGTCAGGTGTTAGAGAACAGTCTAGGGCTGGATCAACTTTAGGTAATCAGAGCAGAGAACCACTGGAAAAGCCTTGCCCAGGGCCACAATCTGTAGTGGTCAGCAGAAGGGGGTGACTGACCTAAGGCAGAGACCCTACTCACCTGAAGAGCTGCCTGGACAGTGCTGAGGTAATTGCTGTTGCTAGCCTGAGCCACAAGGCATTTTGGTCATTTGGAGTGCTTCAAAGGGGCTCCCTCCCATCTTCCTGAGGAGTAAAGAAAGATCACTTTACTTTGGTTTCTTCTGCCCCAGAAGGCCATTCAAAGCAGGAGCAGGGAAGACTGCTGTTATCAGGCCATCAGAGCAAAAGTAACTCCACATCAGCAGTGGTGTCACAACCTTATGTAACGAGCAGGCCAGGCCACAGGGGAAGAGCTTGGTGCCGTGCTGCCACAGTGGCACAGTGTGGTGTCATGCTGGCAGCCTGTGCCTTGCATGCACGTGGAGCTAAGTGCAGGAGGTGGGCTAGAGCCTGTCAAGGGCTGAGAGCACCTTGCTGACTACTCTGAACTTTTGGAGGCATGTGGGAGAAACAGGGTGGGGAACAAGCTTTCAGGCTGGTTTTGGTCTTTAGAAAAAGCAGGCAGACATAAAAAAAAACCCTGCAAAGTGCCACCCCTGGGGCAGCTAGTGAGGCTGTGTGCAGCTAAAGTTGGGGGGGCCTAGGAATAGTAGTGCCTGCTTGGCAACACCGTGCTGGTGCAGCCAGATGAATGCATCCCCAATGGAGCTGCCTGGGTTGCTCCAAAGGCTCAGAGCTGATTGTCTTGGGAGTGTTAGAGGTGGGACAAGGCTGTGTGTGCAGTGTGAAATGGTGGTGTGTGATGTGAGTGAGCCTGTAGGGACGAGGGTGTGCATTGGTATGAGTGCTGGACAGAGAGGATGAATAGTGATGGTGTGGTGAAGAAGGGCAAGGGGAGGGGGAGGATGAGGATGGTCTCCAGCCAGCAGCAAATGAGGAGAGAGTCCTTGAAATAAAAGTTCCAGCAGCATGTCCTGGCCTGACTAAAGTGTTCCTAATCTTGGGACTCCCACCAGGGCTTGTTGCTTCCCTGGCCACTGGGACCTCCTTGGTAGTTGTCACCTGAGCTATTGTAGTTGATGGAGCTGTGTCGTGTTCGAGCAGGACTGTGTGGGTGCCAGTGCCATTTGTGCTGGTGGCCTGGGGCAGGTCAGCAGCCTGTCTGGGTGCTGAGCTTGCACAGGGCACGAGGAATTATCAGTTTGGATGAGCCAGACAATAGTGGCAGGGGGCCCTGACTCCATGGTCATCGTGTCCTGTGGAGAACGGGGTGAGGGGAAGCCATGTAATGAGCAGTAAGCCTGCTTTGGGCCAGGGCTAAATCCTCAGTGCAAGTGAGCAAGAGGATGTTTGGAGCCAGTTCCAGCCACTCATCAGCAGCATGCCAGAGCCTCATCAGCGCCACTCAGCCATCACCCTGGCTTGTGTCTCTGTGTCCAGGATGGCAGTGGCACTCTCCAGCGCAGCAGCTCCCTGGGAAGAATCCGGGATGTGATACGGAGGAGCAGTGAGATGTTGGTCAAGAAACTGCAGGGCAATGGTCCCCTGGAGCCCAGGAACACCAAGTACGTGCGAGGGTCAGGCTGCGTACAGGGCGGGTGGGGGCCCTGCCACCTTGTGTGTCTGGCTCTGACCACTCACAGCACGATCACATCTGCTCTCCTCTGCTTTCTTGTAGCATGAAACGAGCTGCATCCTTAAATTACCTGCACAAGTCTAGCGATGCTTCATTTGAGGTAAGCACAGTGAGTGGTGGGGTTGGTACAGGAATGCATGTGAGGCTGGGGGTTGTGTGGCCAGCAGTGCAGGGGGTGAGGGGCATAACAGTGGGTTCCAGGTGCAGTGCAGGGGGTGAGGGGCATAATAGTGGGTTCCAGGTGCAGTGCAGGGGGTGAGGGGCATAATAGTGGGTTCCAGGTGCAGTGCTGAGAACCCTTGAGCTTGTAGCCCCTCATCTGAGGTCAGAGCTCCAAATCTGAAGGTGTGGCTTCGAAGTACCCACCTCTCTCCCTGCAAAAGCTCGCACAGATTGGGAGCAAAGGCAGCAGCTACTGTGTGTAACAGCAGCCCCAGGGCCATCCTGGCTTGCAAGGCAAGGTGTGCAGAAGTTGGGGTAGCAACTTTGGGGCACGGGGGTCGATTGCACGTACCTCATGGGCACTGTATTTTTTTCCAGGGCACCCAAGGCCTCCGTGCGGAGAGCAGAGGCCTGAGCGCCAGCAGCATGGACCTGTCCTCCCACAGCTCGCTGCTCTCCTCCAACTGAGCTGGCGGCTCTGCTGCTGGGCACCCTGGCTTCGCGCTGCGCGGGGCAGCGCCCGGCACCTCCCCACACCGCCTACTCCGTTCTCCCCACCACCGGTTCTCGTGCCACCGTCTGCCCGCCCAGCCCGGCCTGCCCCGGGGGTCCCTAGCTAGTTCGGGCACCGCAGCCCGCCCGCATGCTCCTCTNAACCGACCCTAGAAGCGACCGCGGCTCGGCCTGAGGGGGATGGGGCGGGGAGGGGAGGGCGCCGCCTGGCGGGCGGGCAGCGCAGACACGCTGCGCTCGGTCCGCCGCAGCGCCAGGGGGCGCTCTCCGCCGCGCTGGGCCGCCCCGGGGCCGGCCCCGTCCCGTTCCCGGCGGACGCGATGGCGCGGATCACGCTGGAGGACCTGGAGCGGCTGGGCGAGGAGCCCGCGGCCGCCGACGGGGACGGCAGCGGCAGCGAGGACGACCAGGAGGAGCAGGGACGGCTGTTCGCCCACTGGGAGGCCGTGGCCAGCACGCACCGAGTGAGCCTGCCCCGAGGTGAGCGCCGGGCCTGCCGGGGCTGACGGCACGGACTGGGACTCCTGCGCTGCGGCCGGGGCG
>VZRO01007154.1:39860-80492 GCA_013397915.1 Daphoenositta chrysoptera
CTTGGCTCGGATCCGCGCCCCTCCGGCCCCGTGGGCAGGGTTGACACCGGGAAGGCTGCGCGGAGCAGCGGGTGGTTTGCTTATGAATTCGGGTCAGATCAGAACCCGGAGGAAAAGCAGTGGGCAGACGGGAGTTCCCACCCGTGGAGACTGACCTCCCGGCCGCTGAGGGGGTTTTGTCCCTTGCGGAGCGCATCTGGATGCGCCCTCTGCCCCGCCCGCCGTGCCACCCTCCCTGCCCTGTCCGAGCTCTGCGGCCCCTTGATTCTCCTGGCTGCTGCTTTTCAGTGTCCAGCTGCAAGGCCCAAACTCTCCTTCCCTTGCTCTGCTCCGTGGTGTTTCTCCCCACTGACCTCCTAGCACCATTTTCCTTGTCTGAGGAGCCCAAGGTCTTGGCTGTGCTGAGAGCCACAGGGGCTGTGAGCTGTCTTCCAGCCTGGCTTTGAAGTGTCCCACGGCTGCCCCATGCCACATCACCTCGTTTCTTCACTTAGGAGCCTCGCAGAGAGGGAGGGTCGTACATTTTGCCAGGTGCTATTTGCAGTCCCTTCTGTCTCACTGTGCACAGTTGTAGAGTTAGCTTTGCAGTTTCTGCTGTAAAATCAAGAGTATTCTTCGTTTAGCACCTGAGTAGAATACTGCCTCTGAGGGAAGGATATCTATAGTACTGCTGCCTGTCGATATCTGGAGCCGTGGCTGAGCCGTGCTGCCAGGCGGCAAGTATTGTCCAATTTACAGCTGATAAGCACGAAAAGCAGCACTTACTTAGCTGATTAGCACCGTGATTGCCGTGCGCCTTGGCAGCCTTCTGGGAAGGCTGTTTCTGGAGAGGGAGTGCATGCTTAGCTTGGGCTCTGGTTTGAAGTCTTAGGGCCCTTTGGACCTGCCACAGCATTCACTTACGTGCCAGCAAGCCACTTCTGGCAGCTGGGATGTGCAGACCTGCCTGTGAGGGCTGTCTGTCGCCTTTTCTGCCACTCTGCAGTTGCTGGAGTTTCTGTGGTGCTCCAATCACGTATGCTCCTCCTTGTTTCTCTTGCTGAGCAGGACCACATCCTACAGCACTGGGGGGAACCTGCAGCTGTCCAACTCACAGACACTGTAAAAAATCTCAGGTGCCATCAATGTAGCCAAAATGTGCAGTTTGATGTCTAGGTTTTACGGGCTAGTGGTAAGTTTTGTGGGCTGCAGGGCTCTGTCTCTGCCTGTGGATGCTGTTCAGAAAGAGCAGTGGAGAAAGACCTGGGAGGTGTGAAGTATCTATGGCTCACAGGTCCTTTGCCATGTATGTGTTCCAGAAGTGCTCGGTGCCTGGTCCCTCTTCCTCCACTTCCATTGTTCAGCAAAGCTGTGATCTTTCTGGCAGTGGCACTGCAGCGTGCCAGATGTGTGCTGACTTCTGCTGGAACATGTGGTTGAAATGCTAGCAGAGGAAATATTTGCTGAGTCAACTCTTCTTTCAAGCAAAAAAAAAATAACCTAAAAGATCTATTTTGTTCTGGAAGTGCCTCCACGGCCTCTGTTGAGCTGTGTGTTTCTGTATGGCAGTGCTTTTTTCGTGCTTATTATCAAGCCTGGTCTTAAAGAAGAAAATTTCTGAAAACAGGAATGATCTGGTCCCTCTTGGGACTTGGCTGTGTTCAGACAGTGCTCTGGGCAGGCTGGAACCTTGATGTGGCAGGAGCTTCAAAGGCATGGCAGCTCCATAGTCCTGTCCATAGGCACTTTGTCTGCAGAATTGGGTCTTGAATCACTGGGAACTGGCAGTGATCAGGGGGTTGTCGTGTTTAAAGATCCCTTAAAGATGTACTCTGAGCTCTTAATTGACCTGGAATGAGGCCATCTTCTAAAGGCAGATGGGCAGATGTTTAAACTGCAACAAGTACCTATATTTAGTTGCCTGCTGGATGATGAATGTTCTTGCTGATAGGAGCGTTTCCTCCCAGTCTCCTGAATCCCTGAGTGGATGGCAGCTCACATCTGCTAATTGCTCAGATGGGTAGGTCTCACCTTGTTTGGCCAAAAGCTGGTCCATGCTGCATCCAAGCAGACAGGCACGTGTGTCTTGGGAAGGCAGGCTGCACTTCGTCTAAAGGCCATGGAGCCCAAGGGGAATGGAGGGAAGAAGGTAAGAAAGGGGTAGGAAGAGAAGAGCCTGGCCTTGGGGCAATGGACAAGAACACAAGGGCCAGTTTGGCTGTAAGTGATAAGGCACTTCAAAAAGATCTGAAGGCTGTGAGGCCTGGTTACAGGTATTTACTAGAGGATTTTTACACTGATATTTTTCTTGCCCTCATTTCAATTCATCTGCTATTTAAGTTGCAAAGATCAAAGCTGTATTCCAGCAAGCACACGTGGACTAAAGTAAATAGCAGGACCTAGTGCACCTCTTCCCAGTGAATAAACACTCTTTCCTCTCTGAACATTTTCAAGCATACCTCTCAGGCCTGGAATGCAAAATATTTCACATTAGCAGTGGGTGTTTCCACTGCTTTCGATACTTGGGAACTTGGAACAAATGCTTATTTAGAAGTGGACAGACTTGGGTACAAACGTGCTCTTTGTGAAGGCAGTTGCTGCTGTGGTGTTTGGAGGGAAATTCCCCTGAGATTGGAGGACATGCAATTGTTTGTCCAGACCCCCAGGAACAGTTCTCATTCTCCTAACATGAGTGTCGGTCTCATGGGCTGGGACAGGCAGCTCTTCGGGATTCTGGAGGGCAGCAAAACTAACAAGATGCTTGGCAGATGCACAGGAACATTCTTCTTGATGAGGTTTAAGTTGCACAGGGTGTTAGCCTTGGGTTTGGTGGGGTTTGCAGAGGCTGTGAACCAGCAGGGTGGATTTTGCTGTGTAAGGGAAAGAGGCAGCCTCACCTTTGGCATGGCAGTACCTGCTGGAGAAGGCTGAGCACGTCCGAGGTTGGAGAAGGGCAACTGTAGTGTCTTTTACCTTTATAAGAAATCAACTTTGTCTTCAAGAAGAGGAGGCAGAGAGGGAGAAATGATAATTTGACAGTTGGTAACATGTTGTTTCCTGGGCTCAGTGTGCGTCTCAGCACTCAGAGATGCCAAGTTGGGTGGCCTGATTCCATGTCTTGTTCCTTGCCTGGAGGATATTGGGAGGTGGCATCCAAGAGCTGCTTGTAAATGCTGTTGGAAGAGCAGATGTTGTATTGCACAGGGGGTTAAAGGGCTGTGCTGTGCCTGTAGAATACCTTGTGTGCTGCCTTGCCTGAAAGAAGCAGTCGTGCTGCTGGACACGGAAGGATTTGTTCTCTGAGGGAGACCTGACGACGAAGGGGTGGGGATGCTGCAGGTTTTCAGGCTTTTCATGTGGCTGCTGCTCGAGCAGTGGCCATTCCCTGGGCTTTGTCATGGTTTGGAGGCTCTGCACATGGTTCACGTCTTGTTCCTGATGTCCTTGCGAGCTTTCAGTGGTCCAAAAATGTTGGGCTGTGGTTTTTAGGGAGGTTGTTCAGACGGAAGGTGCAAGTAAGGCGAGGGGCACTTGGGTCTTTTAGAAACCTTTTTGTTTGCTTCCTGATGCCGACACTGTTGAACCACAGCATATGGAAGCAAGCACATGGATTTTTGATTCTGGAGGATGTGCCCTGTTCAGAGTCCTGCACTTCTACCTCCTTCATCCTACCAGACGCTGTCAGGATCTGCTCTGCTGGTTGTGTTGATGAGCTGTCAGCTCTCTCCTTTTCCTTGCCTATCACAGTGGCTTCTTTCCTGCGTTGCTGTTGGGTGTACGGGAAGGAGCGGTGTCAGGTCACCTCTGAAGTCACACAGGACCAGCAAATCCACCTTTGCATTGCAATGGGAACTGTTTTGGCCATTTGGTTTAGACTGGACAGCTGGTATGCCTAAAAAAGGACCAGACTGAAGGAAGGATCATCTCTGTGGAGAAGACCATCTCCTGTTTCACTCTTCCTGTGCCTTCTGAACATATCACTGTGCAGGCACTAGGAAGGAAAAGAGGCTTGCAAAGCATGTCTTTGTTTGGGAACTAGACCAGAGTCTTGCTTTGCAGGAGGCACACAGGTGTCTGTGGTCTCAGGGAGTGATGCACTGGAAGAACAGTTGTTTGGGGTCTCTTCTGGAAATAGGTGAAGGAGGAGGGCAAAGGCTGGTTGTAGTGAAGCTCCTGTGGGCTCTTGAGGTTGAGGGCTATTCAGTGTTTTAAGCAGCTGCATCTCTGCAGATCCGGGCTGTGGATCCAGGTGCTGCTTGAATAGAAGTTGAATGGGTTTGTCCAGTGTTTCCTATTGCCTCCACCTTCTTTGGCACCTTCAACACAGTGAGGATGAACCCATGCCACCCAGTCAAGGCAAGGACTCCATTTCTGGTCATTCCTTTGTTCCGGGGAAATATTTGGCAGCAAGCACTGTTCTGTGTTTACCTGTGTCTCCTTTTAATCTGTGCAGCTCTTGCTGAGTAGCTGTGGAAGATCTTCAAGCCAAAACACAAGTGGTCTTTGTTTCAAAGCATCAATTTGTGTTGGCAGCCAGGTCTGCAGTGCATGTGCTTTTCATTGACTGCTGCTTCGGCTCTGTTTCTCACTCCTGCCAGCTCTTTTTTAAACTTCATACAGAAGAGTTTTTCCTGAGCTTAAAAGGCCGACCTGTACAGTACTTCTAGTCTTAACTTAAGCCTTGTCTTTTTTCAGGGAAGTAGTCTCTGTCTGGTCACACAATAGACTGCTTACCTCTGCTTTGAGAGATAACTAATACACGCTGTCTGATCAGCAGAGAGAGGCAAGGGGGGGACTTCAGAGTGGTTTGCAAGTTTCTGAAAGCCTGGTCTGTGTGCCTGGGATGAGGAGTTTTGGTGTGCCTGCCCAGCTCTGACTTTTCCCAAGCTTGCTTGTCTTAGCAGTTTGGTAAAGTTGATGGGTGGGTGCTATTTTGATACTCTTTGCAGACTGTTACTGCCTGGAGCTGCTCCTTTTACTTGATCAGCTTTCAAAACCCATCCTCTATTCTCCAGTTTTGACCTTCTGAAATTGTTCTGCAAGGGCTTCTCTTGAAAATGCATTCTAATCCTTAAAAATCTGTAAGTGCCATCCAGGCAAGGCCCACGTCATAATTAAAACATTTCTGCTGCTAGTGAATGGATGAATGTTGAGGTGTTCAGGTGCCCCAGAGAGCAAAATGAAAACTGTCCTGGTCCAGCTGCAGAATTCAGGATGTAACAGTGAGAAGCACTTGTGAACTCCTGTCTTCCTGCACAGGGGGTGCACACAGGTTGTGTGTCAGGAGAGGGGGCATGGCTGGTTTTAACTGATGATTCCTCCTGTGGGATGGTGCTTGCCAGTGGGATACCAATGACCTGTCTTCTCCTTGTCAAATTATGCTCTGACTTGAATGGAGCAGGCAGGGATTTTGGCATCCCTGAAGTGGAGTGTGCACAGGGCCCCTGAGCGTGCATGAATTGAATCCAGCGCTGTCGGGTGGTCTGCACCTCTGTGAGGTTGGGATGTCTTGGGCTGATGGTTGTATTGTGCAGGATGATAAATGAGGAAAACTGATACGAGCAAATTCCTGTCTGGAAGGTGGTGTGACACATTTGATTTCAGGGCATGAACCTTCCCTCTCTGGAAAACAAGATATTGCATGCTGGGAGAAAGCAATGATGTAGGGTTGCTGTCTGTGCTGGGACCTGGTGCAGAAAGGGGCTGGGTTTTAGTGAGTGAGGATTACAAGTCTCTGTATTTCAGCCCCTGGTTGACCTGTGTTCAGTTCCTGGGTGACTTTTGTCTTGTAAGACAGCAGAGTCTGTGAGTGCTGTGCACTCAGACCTCAGTGCTAATGACAGATGTTTGTAGCTCTGAGATGACAGGCTTTATAACTTTTCCTCTCCCGTGATGCTGTTGTGAAATGAGGTTTGTCCCAGCAGCAGGATTTTACGCTTTGATGCAGCTCAGGCCACCCTGAAGAGCAGCCAAGACTGCACCCTTACTGCTGTGGGTTTGGGCAGACTGGCAGGTTGGCTCTGTCCTCCGTCACCCCAGAAGAAAGCCAGACGGGTCTGTCCCCAGAGCCACAGCATGTGGAGGCCACATCCCACTCTGGCTGCAGAGAGGAGGCTCGTGTGCCTCTGGGCAACTTTCTGTGAGTGATGCTGGCACAAGATAGGCACAGTATTTCTTAAGACCAGCTATAAACGCTCTCCTCCTTGCAGTTGCTCATTGGCTTCTTTGGGAGCACAAAGGAAGCCTTTGATTCCAACCATACAGTGGCTGTCCAAATGGTTAAGGGCAGGACAAGCTGCAGCTTGCAAGTGCCTTTATTGCTCTCCACTGCAGCATGCTTTGGTGTGTGTCACTCCTGTGGCACGGAGCTGCCCCGTGCTGCCGGCTCTCTTGAAGTCACTGGCAGTGCCTGGATCACTGGGAAGCTTTCCTGGGAGAAAAGATTATGGATTTTGTCTTTCCCAGCAAAGACAAGACAAGAGAGAGTGAAGCCAGACAGTCTTGTAGGGTGCCACAAAGGGAAGTGCATCCAGTTCTCCTTAACCATTCATGGGAGCGTAGATGGGTTTGTGCTGCGGAGGTCAAGTCATGCAGTTGCCTTTGCAGAGGGACCAACACCAAAAGTCTCCTTCAGCAGCTGAAAGAATTGTGCAAGTTGTCTTGGACCAAAGAAAACCAAAGCTTCTCATGAATTACTTGATGTTCTTTGTTCCTATCCATCCATACTGCCTGCTGTAAACACCGTGAACCTGGCACATATCTGAGCCCTTGGCAGGTGCTATGGGAGTGCCCAGTTCCTGGGCTGAGACTTCTTCTCTAGCCATGAGATTTTGTTCTGTGATCATTCTTTCCTCCAGCTAGGTTTGAGCAGTTCTTTATCCACCATATTCCAAGCAAAAGCTGAGCAACAATGGCAACACATGATTTTTTTTTTTCCTCTGTTAACTCCTGATGGCTCTCCCTGCATGTTGTGTGTGTGCTTGCAGCCTTCAGATGTGTAAGTGGAGGAGCTACTTGCTGGGCTCTCACCAGCACTGACCCTCCTGCCCCGGTCCTGCCTGTGTCTTGCTGCCTTTTCTGGCTCAAATACAGCTGTTACTTTTCCAGCTGTGCCTCTTATCTCCACCTCTTCCTGGTTCCTCTTCTGTATCCAGACCTGCCATGGCATGCCACATGCCCCCTTCTCAGACTTTGCAGTTGCTTGGTTTCTCTCCAGTGCCTGCCTCTGGGCACTGCTGCTTTCCCAGGTGTGGCTGTGGCTTCCTCCTACCATCTCGAGATTGCCTTTATCTCCTTGAGCCAGGCCTCCAGTTCACAGCAGGTGGTGAGAAATCAGAGCAGAGCTGGGGCAGGGCTGCCGAGATGTTCAGGTCGTTTGTGGAAATCATGAGACTTTCTGGATAAGGATTCTTCCACTCAGCTGAAGGAAGGTCTCAAAGCCGTGTCTCAAAGGCCTGAAGCAGAAAGCATTAATCTGAATGGTTAATATTTTGGGAAGAAAATAACAAAGGCTGTCATACTGGGCATCCTTCACCATCATGTTTTGTTTCTGTGGCCTTGCTGGGATTTTGCCCTGCCTCTCACTGGCTGGAGATGCATTCCTGCAGACAAAGGCCTGCCACAGGTTTGATGGAGCACTCCATTACACTTGGCTTGCTGAGTGGCCACACTGAGCAGCCAGGCACCTGCAGGTATCTCAGCACAGCTTCTTGCTCTCCAGGACCTGGTTGTTGAATGTCTGTTGCCACTGTTTGTGTGCTTCCTTGGCATTTGGTTGCTTAGGATGTCCAGCTGCTCTTCACACTGGTGGCTTTGTGACTGTCCAGTAAGAACTATTTGTTCTCCAGATAAACTGGAAATCAGCTTTTCTGCTGCAATGGAGAAAAGCACTTACTTTTCAAGGAGATCTGATTAGTATGAATTTCTGTCTCAGTGAGTCTGTTATAGCCGAGCTTTTCTTTAATTTGGTGCTGGCACTTAGCATTAGATTTATCTGTAGCAAACATTCCACCTAGTTATCGATTTGTAAAGTATTCCAGAAAGTGCCCTGATGCATATTCTTCCCACTCAGTGACTTTTTTCCATTTTTAGCTGAGATAATGTAGCAATGTCTCATAGAGAAGCTACCTCTTAATTAATATTTCATGAGCAGAAGAAATATTAGCTTCTCCATCTGCTCTCCTATTTTTATGGCTTTTAATATAGATTCATAAATGGTTTTAATGAAAATAAACAAGGAACTGTTCTTTTCTGTGCCCTCTTTGCTTTCAGAGGTGATACTTCAGGTCCAGCCTCCCTGGTGATGTTCCTTCCAGGAGACAGGTCCTGGACAACAGTGCTTCCCTGCACAATCATAAATGATTATTGTGGAATGGGGCTGATCTTCAGCTTTCTAGCAATGAAAAGAGGAGGATCTAGGAGAAATCTGCAGACCTGTAGGACATAGCTGGAGACGGATATGGAGAATTTTGGATGGTGCTTTGTAACAAAGCCAGGAAAAAGCCAGTGACATAGAGATGGAAAATGGACGTGCAGTGCACAGCAGGCAGTGTTCATGAGCAAGTGTTCCTGAAACACTCGTGAGGGTTGGCATGGAAATCACATGAACCCAGCAGGAAGCCCTGGGCAACCAGTCCATCCTCCTCAAGCTTCAGAGGCAGGCAGAGGTCAAAACCCAAAAGTGCAGAGCCCATATAAATAGAAGAGGCACCAGTGCAGCTGATGGAGCGAGGGCTATTTCAGATGTCTCCTCAGTGCCTTTTTACAGCAATTTTCAGTTTGCAGCACTGTGGTGGCTGCTAGGAAAAGTGAGTGCCTCTCCTGGGAGCTTCTTCCCTTTCTGTGGCAAGGGAGCAAGCAGGTTAAACCTTCAATAAACCAAGTGGTGAAGCAGGATGCCCCAGAGACTCACCTTGAGCGAGACCCACAACGCAGCTGTGCTCTGTGGGGAGCCCAGCAGTAGGATTGCCCCTAATCTAGTGTTGGATTGTGGCATTTCCCAGTCTCCATGACTTCTCCTTGTTCCTGGGAAGGCAGAGTGGCTGGGTGTGTGCTTGTGGGTGGGCTCTACAGAGGCAGCAGCAGGAGGGAGCACACAACTGAATGCCTGCAGCAGTGCCAGAGCATGGGTGTCGTTTTCAAGACCATGGCACTGGATGAACCATTTCTCCCATGAGCTGTAAGCTGTCTGGAGAGCTTGGCCAGCTGGATCTTCATGGCAAATCCATCTGAGTCTGTACAGGCATATAACTAAGGGAAACTTAGCTGTAAATATACTGACATGACCTGGAGAGACATTTAAAATATTTATCCTAGAGCAGAGCTTGGGATATAAATAAGCTCCCTGTCTGTTTCCCTGCACGCAAGGCTCAGAAGTGCAGCTGTCCCTTTGTCCCCAGCTCTCAGAGTCCTCTTTGGGACCAGCAAGTTGCTTATGGGTGGGCTTTAAGTCCATACAGATGGTGTAAACACCTAGCTCTCAGCAAAATGGAGAGGGTGTAGTGATGTGAATTTTTGACTGCAGCTTCTGTCCCCTCATTGCCCCTACAGCTGCTGGCCCTGCTCTGTTGCTCTCAGGGTGTTTGTCGAGTTTGCTGGTGAGCCATATCTTGGGTAAGATTGTAACCCTCCCACTTGGCCCCCTGAACAAGCAGGATTTGCAAGGTGTCCAGACCAAGCATATCCAAAGGGAAGCACAGGTTTGGGTGGTTCTGGGAAGGTTTTGGTTTGGTGGCAGCACGTAGAGGATCAGCTCACTCAAGCACNATTTGGGTGGTTCTAGGAAGGTTTTCTTCTTTCCAGCAGGTTTGGTGGCAGCACATAGAGGATCAGCTCACTCAAGCACTTTCAGTGGCAAGTATACTTCGTTCTCCAACAAATGCCCCTGGGAGGGCAAAAAGGGCTTGCTGGCAGGAGTGCCCCGTGCCCAGTGTAGCCTTGGTGACCTTCCTGGATTGAGAGGAGCTGGCTCTGAGCAGCAGCTGTGTCTTCGATGGTGCATTGCTGAAGCAGCTGGCTCTGCTTGCAGGCCTGGTGTGCGTGCTGCTCCTCTCTGCTCCGCTTCCCTTGCCCTGGCCTCTTCCCACCCCCACGCCCTTTTGTCTTTACAGCCTGAGCCTCCATTCTTTGGAGCGGCTGGCTGGGGCTCCTATTTGCTGAAGGGAAGTGCCAGACAGTTTTATGGAGCTTCTTCTGTTTTTTCCCGTCATCTGGAACGGTGTTTCGGCTGGAACAGGAAAAACACGGAGCCCTGGCCAGCAGCTCCGTCCACACACACAGTGCTGGTATGGGGGAATCCCTCTTGGCGGGGCTTGGGATGGCAGGAACGTCAGCCTTTGGCCCTCAGCCGGAGTGCAAGGATGTGAGGATGGATTGGCAAGCAGTGGTGTGATGCCTGGAGGTGCCATGGGATGAGCTCTTGGCCACACAGACCCCTGGGCCTTGCCTCCCACCCCGGGGCAAGGAGTGCTGAGCCAGCTCTGTCACAGCTCTTCCCAGCTGGCAGGACCTGCCTGCNGTGGGTGCAGCAGTGAGGCCTCGCTGCCACTGGGCCTTGTCTCCCGCCCCTGCTCAACACCACCCGGGCCCTCCTCTGCCACCAGAGGAGCTTTGCTTGGTAAAAACCTTTTCATTCTCACATGGCCCATGCTTAAACTGTGGGGGAAGCATCATCCCTCAAGGCCACTGCACAGAAAGCATGTGTCTCATCCTGGTTGCACTTGGCATCTGTCTACCATGTTTCCTTTAGTGGGAGAAAAGTGCAGTACCTCTGCTATGCTGGCCAGAGAGCTTTGCCTTCAGATCACAATGTCTCCTGACAGCAGCAGACATGAGGTGTTCATGAGGAAAGCAGGGAATTGCTCAAGGGCTCAGAGCAAGCCTGGGAGAGTTGGTTGGCAAGACCGGTGTGTGCAGCAAGCCTGTCATTGGTGCTGAGTTTTCCCTTGAAACATTTGTGTTTCTCACTGGGGCTTGGCAGTGCAGCTGGCAATGTCTGCTTAGGAGCCTTTGGCTGATGCCCCATTAAAGATGGTTTAATTGAGCCAGCAGGATTCCCATCTCCTGTGCTGGGCTTGAGGCCTTCTGTCCCACTTGTTCCTCTGTTTATCTGCTACAAAGATGTTGTCCTGAGAGTCCCATGGCCACTGATGCCTGTGGTGCCCAGCAAGCAGGTATGGGCCCACTTACTCAGCCAAAGCAAGCTTCCTTTTCCACAGGCCAGGGGCCAAGTGGTGCTGCCAGCACACAGCTGTGCCCTGGCTGTTTGGGCAGGAGAAGCAGTGATCTGGCTGCTAACTCTGCCCTGCTGCTCTCTCAGCTCCATAACTGCAGCACTGCAGTCATGGCTTGGGCTGGTTCTCTGGGCTGGCTGCTCAGAAGAGGGATCTGGGCTTCTCTTAGGGGCCTGGGAGCACAAAGTGGCCCAGAAGAACAGCATCCTTTCCCTGATACAGTGTCCTCCAGAGATGCCCGTGCCCCTTCTTGCAGCAGGTGCCAGGAGCACGGGCACAGCAGAGCATGACTCGGAGCAGTGTCAACGTGCTCCCAGGGCAGACGGGCAGCTCCTGCATCTCCAAGGCCAGTTGTTCTGGTTCAGCAGCCCCAGCAGTTTCAGGGAGCCAAGGAGCTTGGCTGCCATGGGGAGTTCCCTCTCTTGCTCCAGCTTTTTCCTCTTTGAGTGAGGTGGTGAGATGTTGGGAGAAACTGGGGGGCAAGACACAGCTCGCAGTTCAGCCCAGACAAATTCTCCATAAAGACCACTAGCAAATCCCACAGCCTCGGGGACAAACTGTGCAGCATGGTGTCTGCCCCACCAGATCAGGTCAGCCTGCAGTGGGGTGTTGGTTGACAGCAGCCGTGCTTGCTTGGGAATGAGTAAAAACCTCCTGAAATATTCCCATCGCTCTGTGGCTGCAGAGTAGCACCCCTGTTTGCTGCTCTTGTTCAGTGCCAGAGTAGCAGCTAGTTCTTACCTCACTCCCCACCCACCTGTCCCTGCCTGCACAGGGTATCATCCCATCCTGCTGCTTTGGTTTGGCTGCTGCCTGGCTCTGGGCACACAGGAAGACAGGGTCTCTCCTCACTGCTGGTGTAAAGGTAAAGGCAGGGAGCTGCTGTGGCAGAGTTAGGAAACTGGGCTTGGGATGTTCTTGGAAGAAGCAAGCCTGTGGGAAATGTGGCTGGGGAGGGGACTGGGATTCACAGGGTCTGGGTTGGGGAAGTAGGATGGGCAGCATGAGGAACAGAGGCAGGGAAGCCCCAAACTAGTTTGAACTGGGCGAGTGAGTGAGGTCAGTGCCAGGATAACCCGGCTATCCTGGCCCGTGCTGGCAGCTGTCGAGTCTGCAGCTGATTTCCTGGGCTCACTGTCCTTGTGTTGAGCCTTTTTGCCTGTTCTAATGGCCTTTTCTCGTGCAGCAGATGTGTGAGCAGTACCTGCCTGCCCTGGGATGGAGCTGTGTGCAGCAGAGGCTGCCCTGCTGTGTGTGGCAGTGAGCTCTTCCCAGCGCCCAGCTGAAGCTCGGCACATCACTGCCAGCGCTGCCATAGCCTCTGCTCCAGCAATTCATTCACAGTGTTCAAACCCCTGTGGCTCTGTTCTGGTTTCTTGTGATAATTGCTCAGAAACTGGGCTTGGCCATTCCCAAGTATGGGATCCTGGGCCTGGAAGAGCAGGGATACCACGCAGCTTTCAGCCTCTCTGAACAGTTTTTGGGAGGCTAATGGTGGGAATTGTGCTAAGTGGTTGCTGCTTTTTCCCTTTTTTGTTTGTTTGTTTGTTTGTTTCACATTCTAAAGCTTGGTTTGAAGGACAGAATTGGCTTCTGAGTATTTGCTTGGTTGTGCTCCATGCAGAAAGCAGTGGAGAGAGGTGCTGTGGGGCACCTGGAGCAAGCTCAGTGGTGGTGTGCAGGAAACCTGTCTCTTGCAAATCTGGAGTGAACTGCCACAAAGGGCAGAGGTTCAGTGGTCACCTAAGCAGACCCACACTCTCACAGCAGAGCTGGTGGATCCAGGTGTGTGATACAGCCATAGGGGCAAATAGATGATGTTTTCCCAAGTTCCTAATCATCTTGATCCACCCCAGTATGACCTGGAGCTCCTAGGTACTGGTCCAGTTCCTCCTGGCTGACGAAGCCAAAGCAACTCCAGCGGAGTATTTCCTGGAAATGCTGCTTTGTGTCCATGATTGCTTTCCTGGGTGCAGAATGAGTTTTTGTTTTTACTTTAACTGGAAAGGGAAAATATGTCCTTTTAAAAACCTTATATGATGAGTGCCCAAAGACTTTCCAGATGTTGGGCTGCTCGCTGTGTTCAGAGCTCCTTGCCTGAATCAAACCATTTCCATCTGGCCTGGTGGTTTATTGCAACTCTACCCATCTGAGAGACTTTTCTTGACTGGAACCTCTTGCACGGAGGAACATGCTGGCTGGAAATAATTTGGGGATGCAAATATCTCTGGGTGTTTGGCTTGGCTGTCGCTCCAGTGGTATCTGCTAAGCAGTGGAAGAGGCTGTGTGTGGAGCAGGCATGCTCCCAGCAGCTGCTTTATGTGGCTGCAGGGGCCGGCCCAGGAGGCAGGGGGTTGCTCATGTTACTGAGCATTCATGATTTTCCTTGCTTGCTTCTATGGCTTCAGCTGGCGCAAGTGAGCCTGCTGGCTCTGTGTGTGTGACCAGGAGGGGAGGAAAAGCTGACCCATGTGTTGCTCCCAGTTCTGGCATGCCAAAAATCTGCTTTTATATGAGCATGTTCATAATGAACTGTGCCAGGAAACACATGGCTTGCTGGAGACATGAATGGGAGGTCTGTATGGGGCCCTGTGCTCACTGAGAGCCTCGCAGGGACAAAGAGAAGATGCTGACATGCATTGCTTGCTCTGTGGCAGTCTGTGTCCTGTGGGCTGCACTGGATGGGGAGCAGAAGAAGGGATCAAGGTACGAAGTGCTTGGCTGGTCCAGTGGTGGCAGAGAGGACAGGGCAGGAGGCCAGGTGAGTGGTTTTACTGCCTGCTGCTCTTTGTGGCTCTCCTGGTCTGGAGAGGGCTGGCTTGCTGCTCTGGAGATGTGGCTGTTTGCAGTGAAGGCTGGGTTGGAAGGAACCCAGGCACTGCAGGCAAGCAAAGTGCTGCTAATGGCTTAGGATGAGCAATTGTGGATGGGGATGAGAGAGAACAGGAGAGATACGTGAAGCCCATTGGGTCCTAGGTGTCATCTGGGCAGAGGGGCTGTGCAAGCTGTGCCTGGCTGCAGCAGGAAGAGAGCCAGGGGAGAGTTGCAGTCCTGAGCAGTAGCAGCACTTCAGTGTCCCGAGTGTTGCTCCCTTGTAGGAAGTGCTGCCAGGCCTGCATGGGCTGAGCTGCCAGTGAGCAGTGCACACCCAGCACATGAGGAGTTAACCCTGCCTGCGGGCAGTGGAGCCTTGTTCTGACAGAGGGTTCGGAGAGTCCTCTGGACCAGCTAGCTCAGGATGCTCTAGCTCCGTGATTTCATTGCCCAGCCTTTGGCAGCAAGCCAGGGATTGAATGCGGAGTTTGCTGCTCTTTGATCCAAGAGTGACTCAAAGCAAAGCCTAAGTGCTGGAGCCATTCCCGAGGACTTGGCAACTGAAGGAATTGCTGCCTGCAGACAATGATGTTTAAGTTGCTCCTGAAGACAAGACCTGTTTGATAACGCTTTCTGGGAGCGTGTTACTGAAACCTGTGAGAGGCCAGGACCCCAAGCCCTAACACCATCCTTGCTGTGCCTTTTGTGGCCTTGGGATGGAGCACAGGTCACGGTCTTTTCTGAAAACATGCCTATGGTTGCCTTTGACAGCAGATTTCTGCTGTGGCCCAGTGTCTTTCTCAGAGCACGCAATGATAAGTCAGCCCTGTGTTTGGGACATGGGACCTGAGTGTGAGCTTCAGTCTCTTCTGCTCTTTCCCTTTGGGGACTGTCTTTCTTGTGGCCCTTAACTCTGCCCCTGGGCTTGCAGGGAGCCAAGTCATCCTCCAAGCTGTGGTTCTGGTTTGTTGGTTTTGCTTGGGGTTAGCAGCAGCTAAACCTGCTGCTGAGGGATGCAGTGGCAGCTTCAAAGCGATGCTCTGCCTGTGTCTGCCTTGCCTTGTTTCAGGTTTACAGAGCTGGGAGCGAGTGCAGCACTGTGATATGAGTGAGTGCATCAGCTCACCCAAATCCTCCTTTTCCTTAGTGGTTTCTCATCAAAGAGCAATAGCCTGTATTGCTACTGGCCAAACTGCAGAGGCTTTGTTTCTTTACTGGTCTAAGCAATGGCAGGGGCAGAAGCATAAAGGTCACAGTGTGGATATGGTGGGCTGGTGATGTGTTGGGAATGGATTCCAAGGGGGCTAAGAGCTGTCGCTGCCACCTTGCTTTGCTGAAGTTTGTTAACTGGCTGACACATCCAGAGTTGGTAGCTGAGTTAAAAAGCGGTGAAAAGGTCACTTAACCCTGGTCTTCCAGTCTGAGTCTGAAGTGCTGCAGCCTGGGGATAGATTTAGGCTACTCCTGCTGTTCACCTCAAGTTAGTGGTGGGGACTAGGCCACCTCTGGCCAGGTCACCCTTCTCTCTCCCAGCTGTATCCCTTTCTGCAGGAAAGTGCCTTTTGTGACTGCTGCAAGGTGCCCAGGGCCTTCCCTTAGTGAACTGCTGTGCTTTTCGGGTGCTGCAAAGGGCCCTGCAGGTTTGGGGAGCCAGGGGGAGCAGGCTTCCCACCTGTGTCCCTGCCTTCCCAGGGAACATGGCATCTTTGCTAACTGGTAATGAAGATAGACAGGGAACAAATATTTAGCAGTGTGTTTCCAAGCACTCTGTCTTGTTAGGTGCTGAGCTGGTGGTGCAAATACATTCAGCTCCCACCTCAGGTCTGAGACTTGCACGTTTGTTGTGCAGCCCCAGGAAGAGCTGGCTCCACAGCGGAGCTGGGACAGCTGTGAGCTCCTTGCTCTGGCATGGGAGCACACGAGGTCCACTCTGCTTTGAGAAGCCAGACAGATGCTGGCCAGCCATGACCTCTGCCAGAACAGCTGGCTGGGCCAGTTTTTGCAGCTGGCCGCTTCCATCGCATCCTGATACTTCTGGGTCTTAGTTTTGTTTCCTCTAAGCCAGGTGTCCCCCTCCGTAGCTGGGGCAGGGCTGAGGCCTCCTGCTGGCAGGGGAGAAGAGGAAGAGGATGGTTCCCTTTTGGGGAGAAAGGATGATGCTCTGGGCTTTGCTGTCCTGGGCACTGGAGATGAATTGCATAGCCTCTAAACTGCTGTTCCAGGTGCAGAGCATAAAAGGAATTGGCTTGCACATCTGGCTGAGCTGACCCGGGGTGAGTTTTGCTGAAGTGCTCCTGGAAGCAAGTCTGCAGAATAATGCTCCTGGGGCCTGGCTGGAGAGTGGGGCTGGGCTACAAGCTGCAGAAGCACCACAGTGCTGGGCTTGCTTTCCAAGCCAGGAAACCTTATACTTGCACAAAGCCCTCTCCCAAATCCCATTCCCATGCTTTTAGTTCCTTGTCTGGTTGCCATCAGCTTTGGGATTACTCATATCCTGTGGTGTCTCTGAGGCTGGTAAACTCTTGGGTACGAAATGAAATGGATCCTTTCCTTTTCCCTTTCCGTCCTTTGAGCAGAGCTCTTTCAGTTTGGAAGAGTTGGTGCCCAGGAGCTGTGCGCTGGGCATGCCTGGATGTGGGCACTTTGGGGTTGATGTGAGTGTGGATCTCCCACAGGGCTGGGGATGTGGAGAACTGTGCTTCCAGCTGCCTTGCCTGTTGCTTCCCCAGCGGGGGCTGTAGGTGAGAGGGGTGACTGTGGACTCAGCAGGAATCTGAGGCTGTGCAGCAGCTGAAGGCTTTGTGGTTGAGGCTGCATTCCCAAGCAATGTCGTTAGGCAAGGAGACCATGATTTTCGGATTGTTTCAAGATGTAGGCAGCCTGGCCTGTCAAGCAGGGCAGGAGATGTGGTGCCTGGTCTCCCCAGCTTGCCCAGTACTCTGCAGTACCCAGATAGTGTTGGGCTACTGGAGTGTCCCCAGGTGAGCCTGTGGGACTGGCACTGAGGCGTTAAAGCAATGAATGGAAAACCCAGCCTGGCTTGTAAAGTTGCCCCATGTCCTTGCAGCCTGGAAGATGACCATGAAGGTTTGGGCTTGGTGCCATGGCAGGGACTCACCAGGCAGCATCCCTGGTGCTCTGAGGCCTCTTGTGTGGTGCAGAAGGTGTGGTGCATTTACTGCCATGCATGTCCAGGCTGTGCCAGGACCACAGACCCTCTTGTTGGCTGCAGCCCTAAATACAGCCTTAGAGAGGGCTGGTCTACCAAGAGTGAGTCCTGACACCCCACACACTTTCTGGCTTTCACCAAAAGCCCAGCACCCTATGAAGGTCTGCAGTCCAGGAGGTTGGAGCCTGTTGCTCAGCTATGTCCATGGCACAGAGTGGGGGGACAGTGTTCAGCCTCAGAGGGTGAGCATTGAGACACAGGGCTGGGCAGTTTGCTTCCAGATCCTTCCTCCAGAGCCCTACAAGGTCTCTCTGTTTAGGGTATACCAAACCTGGTGCTCCTCAGGTGGGAAAAGGATGTGAGATCCCCCAAAATTCCAGCCCCAGTTTCCCTATGCTAGCCCCCAGCTCTGCCATCCTCCCTCAGTTCCTTATTACTCTTTTGGTGCATTTTCTTACAGCTCTGACCGATGAAAGGAGCAACACTGATGTATCTCACTCTTCCAGCTCTGGAGAATGGTCCCAAAGACATTCCCAGCCCGTGCCGAGTCTGCTGCCACATCACTGCATTAATGCTGTGGCAGCCTTTGAGGGCGTTGGCTACCATAGGGCTGGGTCTCCTTTACCAGAGGTGTGGAGAGTCCTTTGCTTCCTGGCGATCCCATGGGATTGAAAACTTAGTCTGCAGAGCTTCAGACAGCAATGACTGACTGCATAGGGTTGCTCACAAGTCTGTCTTGCATGTGGCTTTGTCAGTTTTATTTGTCACCCTGAAATGCCCTGCATGTGCTCAGTCTGGAGTCTGGTAATGACTGAGTCCTGGGGACATCCCAAGACAAAAAAGGGAATTGAGATACACTTGCTAGAAACTAGAACTGGTAATGCAGATGGTGTCACTGTTTTTCCTGGGAAGCTGCTGTTTGCCTCCTTAAATAAATGAAATGAGTTTTGAGCAAGGGGGGGTACCGTTGCCTGAAGGATGCTGTGTTCCTGCACCCAGATCTTTGCCATAAGGATGATCTCAGAGCCAGGATGGGATCTGAGTCTGCTCTTTTCTCCATCCTTGTGCACCCTACTAGTGCATCCCTGCAGATGATTTCCTTTGTGGTGTGTGGGAATGATACCCTGAGGACTTGTAGCTACCAGTTCAACTTCCCTACACAATTCACTTAACCTTTATCTATTACCTCAACAGGGGGGTTTTGCATTTCAGCTAGGTATCCTTTGGGTAGCACACCACTGGGTGTTTTCAAGTGTGCTGCATTTCAGACATGTTTATCTAATCTGGCTGAAGCTTTCCTGAAAAGCTTTCTGTAGCCACAGCTGAGACGGTTTTAGGCCAGAAACATGTGTGGAGGGTTTCTTTTTCTCCCAGCCAGGGCTGGCCTGTGTCACATGCATATGCAAGAGGGTGGGTGTTGGCCAGCACGCACATTTGGGACTGCTCCGTGCTGGTGATGGCTTTGCAGGACCGTGGCTGGCCCAGCTGTGTTGCTGGGGGAGAGCTCTGCACTGGCTCAGTCTTGCTAAGGCTGATGTGGTGTTGCTGGACAGTTTTTGGGGTGACTCGCACTGAGGGAAGAGAGTCATTTTGCTTTGTTCAGCAGCTCCCAGCCATGTGTCCCAGCCCAGATGAGCTCATGAAACCACAGCAGAAGCAAGCTGTGGGAAGGTGTCCAGTCTGAGCTGGGGTTGCCTTTGCTCTCTCCACTGGGGCAGCTTCCAGTGGCTGAGCCACACGTGGCCATGGCTCTGCCACACAGGAGAGCTGGGAGGTCCTTCAGATGCTGAGTGGAACAGAGTAATTTTCTTCTTTATTCAGCACAGGTGGAGATTGTTGGCTTTATACAGGTTTTACCCAAACTCCAGCATAAATGGCATCCCACACAGTAGCCCTCTCCTTAGACAGCTTCCTTGAGCCTCTCTCCCAAAAGCCCAGGAGGTGGAATGCATGAACCCTGCTGACTGCAGCCTTTTCCTGGGCCAGGGTTGTACAGCTGTAAGGGGCAAGTGCAGCAGTTCCCATCTCCAAAGCCTGGTGCTCTGGATTGAAAGTACTGTGAAAAGCTGAGTCCAACTCTGGGCTTCTGATGTCTTCCACCCCAAAACTGGACCACATCTATCTGCTACTGGTCTTTCCTTGCAGCCCAAACCTGATACAAGGTTGGGACAATGGTTTCCAGCATGTGTAGCCAGTTCACCAATAGCACCTTCGATGTTATTGTCAAAACAAAACACAAGTTTACGGCTCTTGCTGCACTTCAAAACATATTTATCCCAAATATCCATATTTACCCTGACACCTGTCTCATGAGATGTTCTGAGCTGAAATGGTTGTGTCCATCTCCCCAGTATGGAAAACAACACCATAAATACTTCCTCCTGTTTCACCAAGGAGCTGGATCCCAGTGTTTCCTGATGCTTGGTAAAATCCCTGCTTCCCGTGTGGGACTTGTGCCAGGCCTTCATTGTGTCCTCTGTCCACAGAGCCATGTCCTTCTGCTTGGACATGGAGGATGCTGAAGCACCAGGATGTGTGTGATGAGGCAGCTAAAGCTCTCAGATGGTCAGTGCTGAGTAAAGTCCAGTTGTGCTGTCAGTGATGGGGTGACAGCAGCTCTGCTGCTCCTCGGTGTTACATTGGTAATGCCAACGATTTAATGCTAGAAGTGCATGCCATTTAAAATACAATATCTTAAAACCCTAATGGTCTACACCTTCAGGGAGAGGTGCCTCTTCACAAACTCCAGCCACTAGCATGACTTGGCTGACACTCCAAGAGCAGAACAAATCCATCTACTTCATGAGCTTTCTTTATGCACCCTGCTACCTTGCATGTGCTTTGTACCATACAGGTATGGTTTGATGGACGTATGCCTGGTGTCCTGAGGCATGTCTGGGGAAAATAACAGACCTGGCTCCTGTAGGTTCAAACCTGAGTGGATTTGACTGTTCTGTTCCCCTTTCCTCCTGCCTGTCTGACCCAGCAGCCTGTTCTGGCATCAGCTCAGCTCCTGATGCTCTGGAGCTTTTAGGCTGTTGAGCACATGGCTGTATTTGAGTGAGGTTGGGTGGTTGCTGCCTTGCTGAGTGCTCTCAGTGAGACAGATCTGATGTGACACATGTTCCTGCACGTTGTATCACCTTGAGGCATGTGTTCGTCTCGTGTTCATGAGACAGCTGTCACAGACTGATGGATAGTTCCTACCTTTAGGGGAGGTGGATGGAGGCCGTGGAAACTTCACTGGACATGCTGACCCTTGGAGCACAGCATGTTAATGGGACTTGGCTCAGAGTGAGACCCAGGAAAACAGGACTTCGGTCGCTGTCTGCAGCTTTGTCACCCATGCCACAGGGGTCAGTCTGTGGCAACGTCTGGTGGTCTTAAGTTTTGTGGGTGCAGCTGACAAGTGATGTGAACACAAGAGCTGTGGGACTTCACCTGGCTGAGGGCAGTCCTTAGGGGATGTTGCTGCACACTAAAGTCAGCAGCTCGATCGCATGCTGAAGGTAGAAAGCCAGGCTGCAGCGAGGTCCACATCCCAGATCCTGCAGAATGTTGTTGTGCACTGCAGTTCCTGTGACCTCCCCACTCCTTGCTGCCTCCTTCCCACGGGCTTTTTTGGGGTGACTGAAAATTAAGAATTGTACCCACAGTCACACCTTGCAAGGGCTGCAGGCAGGACAGACCTCTAGGCTGCAGTTTGGTGTGTCCCAGTGTCTTTGGGAAGAGGCTTCTGTGGTTTTCGCAGTGGGAGGACTTTGTTGCTCTCTCTGGTTGGACTACAGGGAAGGGATTTTTAGCAGACACAGGCTGAGGTGCCCCTGCTCCTGGCTGATGTGTTTGGAGCTCGGGGACTGGAGCCTCATCCTGTTTGAGTGCCTGTGCCTGTGCCTTGCTGTTGCTGTGAGTGGGGGAGCTCAGACCAGCCCTGCAGGAAATGTGTGGCTGACACCAGGGTGCCCGTGAACAGCATTGCTTAGTCCCTGCACTGTGTAGCAGGCTCCAAAGGCTTTCCAGCATGGGAAGGGCTCTTGTGGCTTCCTGGAATTTGGTGGTCTTCAAAACATCTCTTTTGGAAAAGGATTTCTTACCCCTAGCTCTGGCTGACTGAGATGTGTTGTCCAATTGTATCCCTTCACCAGGCTTTTACACAAATGCCAGGTAGGAGGATGTGGCTGAGTGTCCAAAGAGGAACTGCCTTTCCTTCAGCTGGGCTTGGATCCTGCTCATGTAATTTGTCCAGGTGACCACTTTCTGAAGCTGTTTCTCTCGCATTGATGGGAATATGCTGTTTTGACCACGTTCTTGTTCATCTTCATTCTAAGGTGCTCGAATCTGCCTGGCTTGGCCCCTTTCCCTGCAGAGCATGGTGCTGGGAACAGAGTCCAAGAGCCATCGTCATGTGCTGAATTGCCCTTTGTCTGCTTCCCTTGCTTTTCCAGCTGGTGACCGGAGCAGAGCGCTGCACAGCTGGCTGTGGGCAGGCAGCAGCCAGATTTGGGAATGTGCGAGCGTGGTCCCTCAGCAGCCATACCAGGCACTGCCTAGGGAAGCACTGGCTGCTCTGTCCCCAGGACCCCGAGCTCTTGGGTGGGCAGTACTGCGTCAAGGAGGGCTCTTTGGGGTTTCCATCGCTGTAGAGAGATGCTTCCAGCCCTTCAGGCCACTACCAGACCCCGAGGACAACTATTGCAGTTGTTGTTTCCACTCCTGCTTGTGAGTGGGCTGAGTCACCAGCACAAGTTTGTGGTGTCCCTGTTGCATTCTCTTGTGCCGTGCTCCAGCAGCTGCTGTGTTTATTCACACAGACAATCCTTGTTCCACACCAGTGTTTCTCTGGGTAATTGCTGGGGATGTGGAGGTGAGACATAGTCCTGAGGAGAGGGACTTTGAGGAAAACCTAGAAACAGTCTGTGGGTGTTTCTGATCAGGGGCAGTCTTGATGCAAGGCTGGAAGTTAGGACACATCCCAGAAAACAGCACAAGAAGCCCTTAAAGAAACATCTGAACTGCCCAGGAAGCTGCTTGCTCTCGAGGGTTTTGGTGACTGACTTCCTGGCTCATGCACTGCAAGACACTTCTCTGTTCAGGCTGGTGACACTCAGTAGTGGGTCGTGGGAGCTCCCTCTTAATGCCTCTGTCGTCAGGGAGCAGAGGGCTCTCCTTGGCTGTGGCAAGCTCAGGCACCCCTGTTCCACTGATTGCTGCAGACAGGCTTAAAGCAGCTGTGCTGGCATCCCAGCATAGATCTGTTAAAGCTCTGAATTAGTTTTGACAGATGTGCTTTGGGATACGTTTCTCCTCACATGGCTCTGACTGTCTGGAGACCCTTGAGAACGACACACGCTTGCCTGATCTGTTCTCCTCCTTCCCTTGCTCTAAACATGCCCCTCCCTTTTCTGTCCTGCAGCCGTGGGGACTCAGGCAAGCATCCTTTTCACAAAAGAGCCCTACTCCCAGGATGCCCTGCACGGCCGCAGCGCCATCCTCCGCTGCGAGGTGAAGGAGCCGGCGGACGTGGAGTTCGAGTGGCTGCAGAACGGGCTTCCTGTCCAGGACACGGAGCAGCGCTTCAAGGAAGGCAGCAACCTCCAGTTTGCTGCCGTGGACCGGCACCGGGATGCCGGGGTCTTCCAGTGCCTGGCAAGGAACGTGCTCACCGGGGAGGAGGCGCGCACGGCCAACGCGTCCTTCAACATCAAGTGTGAGTGGGGGCTGAGGGCAGCCAGGCACGTGCTGCAGCCCACTGTGCACATTGGAAAGCATTCTCTTGAGAGGGCCCGAGGCTGGAAGTAGTTTTTCAGGCTGTGTGCTAATGGTTGTGTGGGTCAGACAGGGATCGGACAGCTTGGGCTGCTCGAGTGGGATTCCTCTCCAGCTACCATGTCCATCATGCCCTGTAGACCTCTTGTGTCTTCTGGTGTCCCCAAGGCTGTCAGAGATGCTTTCTCCTGCCGCCTTTCCCGTTTGTGCATATCAAACTGGGACGTTACTGCAGCAAGTGTGTCCTGGGCACTGCAGTTCTTTCAGAACTCACCTTATCCCTCAGAGAACAGCTGCACAGGGCAAAGTGGGATCTCTGCAGTGTGGGTGTCTCTTTACTCCACGCTGGCTTGAGGGCATATGTATCTCTAAGCATGCTTGTGCCCTTGCTGCCTCCTCTGGTTATCGGTGAGTCACCAATAACCACCACGTGGGCTCTGTAGGTTTGGAGAGCCAGCTGTGTTGGTGTTCTTTGATCCCACAGGGATTGAGACAGGCAGTGTGGTTCTGAAGCAGCCGGCCAGCGTAGCTGAGATCCAGCCCTCCTCCACAGTGGTGCTGCGGTGTCACATCGATGGCCACCCACGGTAAGGGTTGCCTCCTGAGGAGTGGACCCTGCCAGGGGCCCCTGCACCTTGGCTGTGTGGTCTTTCTCTCTCTCTCTCTCTATCCCCCTCCCTCTCCCCCGCCACCTTTCTCTTTCTCCTCCTCCCCCACCTCCCCTCCTCTCTCCCACAAGAATTCATTAGAGTCAGGGAAGGCGAAAGGCAGGATTGAGCCTGTGGCTGAGCACCGTGGGAGAAGGCAAACGGCTTCCCCAGAGCCGCCTAGCGAGGAGCACAGTAAGGACGGGCTGTCACAGTCCAGTTGCTGAGCTGCTTGGTGTGCTGCAGTCACTCTCCGTCGCTTCCCAGTCGTGTCCAGTCCACTTGGCTGCATGTCTCATGGCTTCGTGTCTGTGTCGGGGCCAGCGGCGGGCTCGGAGAGCCAGGGAAATGGGCCATCTCTGGGCTGTCTCCGCACACCTGCTCTCGGGGGAGCTGTGACAGTGCCGTGCCCACGGTCACCTGCTCGGCCCTGTCTTGCAGCCCCACGTGGCAGTGGTTTCGGGATGGAAGTCCCCTCCCGGACGGCCCCAGCACCTACTCTGTCAGCAACAAGGAGCGGACGCTGACCCTGCAGAGCGCCAGCCCCGATGACAACGGGCTGTACTTCTGCTGCGCCCGCAGCGCCGCCGGCTTCGTCTGCAGCCAGGACAACTTCACGCTCAATGTCATCGGTGAGTCGTGTCCCAGCTGCTCCACTGCCCTGCTCTCAGCCTCCTCTCTGCTGCAGGACAGCAGCCAGGCTGCAGGGTAACTCTCAGGCTAGTGGTACTTTCTTCTGTGCAAAGCTTCTGGCCAGAGACAGGCCTGACAAATCCTGGCCAGGGTGGAACCCAACCCTCTCTGCAGGTGTTAATTTGCCCCTGTGTCTTTCTGGAGCAGATTTATGCTGTCTTCTCTTGTAATGGAGCACCCTGGATGCTGTAGGTGCTGCTGGTTTTGCTAATATCATGCCATGTGGGTAGATGCCCTGTTGGCCTTTGGAGGCAAGACCCAAGAAGGGCAGGAACTGGTGAGATTAGGGGGTATTGGGAATTCGACAAGGAAATTTGCAGCCCAGTGGCAGCTTTGATCTGTTTGCTAGGAACCAGGGTACTCAGGGCCTTGCTGGGAGCCAAAGGGGTTTTCCCCAGGGCAGGTCCCACATGTGGTTCTGGGCTCTTGAGTTCGTAATTCCAGCTACTCTGGCATGTCTGCCTCCTTCAGGCTTGCAGGGTGCACCCAGCTCTTCTCTGAGCTTTCCCCAGAGCACTGGTGTGGGGACACCAGAGGCCCTGCTGTTCCTCTCACCCTCCTGTGGTCTTTGCCATTGCAGACGAGAGCTTTCCTCAGGCAGTGATCGTCCCACAGGACCTCATCGTGACCAAGAATGAAGAGGCCATGTTTGACTGCCAGTTTGCAGCTGTGCCCCCTCCCACGCAGGAATGGCTCTTTGAAGACAACCCCATCACCAACAGATCCAAGTAATAGGGACCCCAGTGATGTGGGCAGGGCTGGGAGGAGAGGGGCACTGTGTTCCAGAAGAGAGAGGTCAAACCCTGTCTGTACTTGAGGGCAAGCACGCACCATCAGAGTGCCCATGGGGGTTGGTTTCTCAGCTTGGTTGGCTTGGGTTTAGCAGGGACTTGGTTCCTGTGCGTGGCTTTTGTCTGAACAGAACTCAGGGAGCACTTTGTCCTCACATGGGTCTGTGGGGCTGCCAGTTCTAGATGCCCATGCGTGATAGCCCCGCAGTTAGGGATGTCTCTCAGCCCCAGATGTGGTGATTCCATGGAGCCAGGGAAGCTCAAGCTCCTGACACCCACTTGGGGCAATTCACAGTCAGGGACGTGTCCCAGTACCTGATGCCAACACGTGGTGATTTCCAGACTTGGGAATGCCTCCCAACCCCCAACATCTGCACAGCAGTCACTGGGCCCATGGCTCTCTTGGACTTCCACACGCAACTGCATGCTGACCCCCAGAGCCAGGAGTGTTACTGAGCCCCAGACAGCCTAAGCATGGGGCAGTCTGAAGAGCAGGACAGTGATCCCAGAGCTGGGATGTGTCTCCACCAGACTCTGGAAGGCAGGCAGTGCCATCTGGGTGCCGGCTGCCCTCGGCCTGGCAGCCCCCGGGCGCCACCTTGTGTCCCCTGCCCCTTCTCCTGGCTCCAATTGCTCTCAGAACTGGCTCATGCCTGGTGATGCATTTTTTGGTGGGAGCCAGCTCTTCACCAAGAAAAAGACTTCTATGAGCTCATTTCCTCCATGAAGAATGTGTCCCAACCATCTCCTTGTTTGTGTGTGCTGAGAAGCTTTGGCTTGGCACCCTCGTGGTTTCACGGGCTCGTGCAGGACATTTCAGCGCTGTGGCTCTGGCCCATGTCCTGCAGAGATGCCCACTGAGCCCTTCCTCTCCCCACGTGCCCAGGACCACCGTGTTTGCCAACGGCTCCCTGCTGATCACCCAGGTGAGGGCTCGCAGCACCGGTGTCTATAAGTGCGTTGGCCGTGGGCAGAGGGGGAAAACTCTGGTGCTGAAGGCAACTCTGCAGCTGGCAGGTGAGGTCCTGGGGCTGGTGACAGGGTGGGCAGTGGGTCCCAGAGTTCCAGTGTCACTCTGGAGCTATGTGATGATACAGCAGCGGGTCAGTACATGCAGTACGTGAACATACAGTTCATCCTTGCTGTCTGGATGAGGGGAGCAAACACAGTTTGTGTGCTCTCTCCTTTAAATGGTGCCTCCCATGTGAATGATGATGCTGGTGGGTTGGCTGTACACGTTCCTGCCCTCTTTGAGCCCTGTTGTCTCTTACTCCTCTCAGAGATCGAAGACATGGCACCCTTCTCCCCGAAGGTGTTGACAGCGAACCAGGGGCATCGCGTGTCCTGCACTGCCCCACAGGGCAGACCCACACCCCAAGTCTGGTGGGAGAGAAACCAGGAACGAGTTCCCACTGCTGGCCGGGTGTACCAAGAGGCAGAGCAGCTCATTTTCACCAGTATCACCGAGATGGATGCAGGGATCTACACGTGCCATGCTGCCAACAAGGCTGGAGAGAAGAAGCAGGAGCTGAGCATCACTGTGGCTAGTAGGAAACTTTCTGAAAAGGGTGGGAGCAGAAGAGGGGCTGGATAGGGGGTAAGGATGAGCTGGGCAGCATGGCTCATCACCTCACTGATACAGAGAGGCACCTCTCATGGCTGGCTGCACACTACCTGTGTGTTCTGCACTGCTGCTGGTCAGAGGGGTAGTGAGTGGCCCTGTGTAACCCCTTGCCTTCGTGCCCAGCGGTACCCAAATGGGTGGAGATGCCCAAGGACAGCCAGCTGGAGGAGAGCAAGCCAGGATACCTGCACTGCCTCAGCAAGGCCTCCCTGAAACCCACTGTCACCTGGTACCGCAACGGCGTCTCCATTTCTGAGGTGAGGCAACAAGGCAAGCCCCTGCCCCTCATGGGCACTTCTGGTGGGCACCTGCTCTGCTGCTGCTGCTTCTCACCTTGTTCCTAGGCCCAGCATCCCTGTCACCCCCACTTTGGCTATAATCCTGGCACTAGCTCCATTCTATTTATGTGTGGGTGCACAGTTGGCTGTCTCCTGCCACTTGGGTAGCAATCAGCCCCTGTGCTTTTGGGGCAGGGACAAGAGAAAGGCCCCTGCAGCTTGTCCCAGTTCTCCATGTGGGTCTGAGCAGATGCATTTACCTGAAGCGTGGCATGGCATGTGGAGTGTCAGCAGTGCCACAAGCAAGGGCTAATCCCAGGGCTGGTGACAGTGTCATTTCTGCCCCGCTCCTCCTCTCCCTCTGGGCAGGACTCGCGGTTTGAGATCTCGGAGAACGGGACACTGCGCATCAACAACGTGGAGGTGTACGATGGGACCATGTACAAGTGTGTGAGCAGCACCCCGGCAGGCAGCATCGAGGGATACGCCCGGGTGCACGTGCTGGGTATGCTGCCAGCACCTCCCATCCCTCCCTTGTGGGTGCAGGGGTGATACCTCCAGCTCCAGCATCTCCCGTGGCTGGGGGGGAGCCTAAACATCACCTCTGTTGCAGAGAAGCTGAAGTTCACCCCACCGCCTCAGCCGCTGCAGTGCATGGAGTTTGATAAGGAGGTCACGGTGTCCTGCTCAGCCACGGGCCGGGAAAAGCCCACCATCCAGTGGACTAAGACAGGTCAGGGAGATTTGGGTGTGATACACCTGCTTCTGACCTGGGGCCACGGGAACTTTGCGTTGTCCCACCTCCAGCGTGGGTGAAGCAGCAGCTCTGCTTTCCCAGCTGCCTGGGAAGCCACTGCACGGCCCAGTGCTTCCTGCATGATGGCTGCATCCGTCCTTTTGCATCCTGCAGATGGGAGCAGCCTGCCGTCCCACGTCAGCCACAACGCTGGCATCCTGTCCTTCCACAAGGTGAGCAGGAGCGACTCGGGGAACTACACGTGCATCGCCTCCAACAGGCCGCAGGGCGAGATCCGAGCCACCGTGCAGCTCGTGGTAGCAGGTGAGGGCTCTGGGGCAGGCAGGGGCGTTTCCTGCTGGGCTGGGTTGGCCTGGGTGGCACCCGGCGTGCCCCTGCAGAAAAAGCAATGCCTGGCCTGGCCCCGAGCTGTGCCCCAGGGTACTCGAGTGTCTGGTTTGTCAGTGCTGGGCTTGCAGCCTGAGAGGGCACCTGCCACTGTGCCAGTGCTGGCCGTGCTCTCTTGTGGGAGCTTAGCAGCATTCCCAGGAGCTGACGGCGTTCGTGTCGGCCTCTCTGCCTTCAGTTTACGTCACCTTCAAGCTAGAGCCAGAGCCCACCACGGTGTACCAGGGCCACACGGCCATGTTCCAGTGCCAGGCAGAGGGGGACCCTGTACCACACATCCAGTGGAAAGGGAAGGACAAGATTTTGGATCCCGGCAAGCTCCTGCCCAGGTACACAGCCTCCATTCTGAACTGACGTGTGGCACAGCAGGACGTTGCCAAGCCTGCCCAGTACAAGGGTGCCAGTGGTGCAATCCTGGGTTCCCAGCTTGGTGGGCGCATAACTGACTCCATGTGCCAGGACCTGGACTCTCCTGGCCCCTTTCTGCCACAGCCTGGCAAACTGTGATTGAGTTGCAATCATCTGTTTTTAAGCTTTGCACAGCCGGAGATGGAAGCTGGTGGCAATGGGGACGTGGGGCAGAGGCATCCTGGGGAGGTGGGGCTGTGGGTGCCCCAAGCCTGCCTCTGCTCTCTGATGTTTGCAAAGAGCTCTGTGTGTGCGGTTGGCAGGATTCAGATCATGCCCAATGGCTCCTTGGTGATTTACGACGTCACCACCGAGGACTCTGGAAAATACACCTGCATCGCTGGCAACAGCTGCAACATCAAGCACCGCGAGGCCTTCCTGTACGTTGTAGGTAAGGAAGGTGCCCGGTGTTGGGACGTGACCTCCTGGAATCCCTGGCAGTCCTAGGCCCTGCTTCTGGCCCTGGCTGTGCCTGCCAGGTAGTCACAGCAGCATCCCCACTGGAATGCAGCACGGTGTGCTGTGGGGTGTGCCCAGCGGGCTGTGGCTGGGTGAGAAGGTGGCCACAGCAGCAGGTAGGGGGTTGGGGCTTTTCACATCCCTCCAGCATGTTCCTGAGCAGGGTTTGGGAAATCCCTCCACACCCCCATGTGTTGGATGCTCTCTGCCCCACAGACAAGCCAGCAGCAGAAGAGGATGAGGTACCTGGCAGCCACACACCCTACAAGATGATCCAGACCATTGGGCTCTCGGTGGGGGCGGCTGTTGCCTACATCATCATCGTGCTGGGGCTGATGTTCTACTGCAAGAAGCGGAGAAAAGCCAAGAGGCTGAAGAAGCACCCAGAGGGCGAGGAGCCTGAAATGGAGTGTCTGAATGGTGAGGCCGGTACGCCCGAGGGTGGGGGCTTCACTGCTGGCCCCCTGTCCCCGTGCTGGAGGGGCTGAGGGGCAGGGAGCTCCCAGGGAATGGGACAGCTCCTAACCCACCGTCTCGTGCTCTTGTTTTTGGCTGGTGGCAGAGACCTTCTGCCAGGTGAGAAACAGACAAGTTAGTGTGAAACCTGAATCCCAGCCTCACATTGTGGCCATCCATCTCTGTCTGCTGACTTACGTATCACTCCTGCATCCCAGTACCTGCACATGGGATCACGTGGGGGATCCCTTCCCAGGGGAGGGAAGGATCCCTGTTGCTGTGTAATGAAATAGTAGTACTCTGCTGACTTCTTCAAATCAGAGTTCAGCAGCTCCTGATGCTGGAGGGAAGATGTTTCACTGAACTCACTCTGGTATCTCCAGTGAGGACTTGTAAGTGGTGGGGTGCAGTTTAGTTTGCTGTCCCTGATTCCCTGGATCTCCCCATACATACTCCCCATAAATGCAGATGTTCCCCCGCCCAGTTCTCCAGCACACATCCATGTCCTGATTGTGAGTTGCTGTGAGGGGCAGACAAAACATAACTGCTGGGTTTTCCTCCTGGTTTGCCCCTTGCATTGGCACTTTGAACAGAGCCAGACCTCCAGAAGAGAAGTCTGGCTGTGGGGAACCTCCTAGGACCAGGGATGCAGGAGCATCTCTGCAGCTTTGTGCTCTGTATCTGTCACCACTGTGAGCTCTTTCTGTGGAGAAGTCACAGGCAGCTCACCTGTGCCAGCAGGCTCTAGCCAGCATCCTCTTCCTGGGAAAGGATTTCTTTTAATCTTTTCTGAGATGGTCTCAGATTTTTATCTTGGCCTGTCTTTACTATATTTATCTTCTGCTAGAGTTTGCCTCTTCCTATTCCCCTAATTTGAAACCACTTTAGCTGCCAGGTACATCCTCATTCTTACAAGCAAACCAGCTTGCCAGATATCTACACTCCTTTTTGGTACTTCCATAGCCTCTCTGGAGAAGTGGTTTGTGTTTGCTGTCAGCTCTACTGGAGTCATTCCATTCACCAAAGTCTTCAAAGATCTGGTTTTTTGCCTCTTTTTTATGTAGTTCCTCGTTGGCTGGGTGACCCAAAGTATTTCAACACCTACCTCAGTACCTACAAGTGCTCCCTGGCCCAGCTGACTTTTCCAATGCCCTCAGAGTGCAGACAGATTTGACCTGCCCATGGACTTGCAGTGGGTCTTTCCTATGGATTTCCTATGGATCAGTGCACTCCTAACCATTCAGTCACTTTCCAAGGTCACATCCTTGGTGTGCTACATCCTCTATAACGAGAGCTTGCCCTCAGTATCCCTGTCTGACTGTGCTGCTTTTTTTTTTTTAGTGGATACAGATACAGCATTTGGGGACACTCATGGCTGTGGGGACTGATTTCTGTGCTGATGTCTCTAGGGCAGCATAGCTGTCTCTCTTTCTCCAGGGGATGCTCAGGTGTTGCAGGCAGGTGGGCAAAGCAGGCAGCTTCTTTACACTTGGTTCCCCTCTGGACTGCTGGATACATAAATGAAGCTTCCTGTCCTTTTGTTATCAACTGACTTGTCCAAGCTCTGTGAAACGTGGGGATGTCTGTTCTCAAAAGTGTCTCTTGTTGCTGCCTGCTGGTGCTGTCTCTTAGTGGCAGCACACTCACTCTGCAGCCTTCAGGATTTTTTTGGCACAGTTGCAGTGGTCGTCTTGTGTTATCCTCTTGGCTTCAAGCTTGTAGTCTTGAGACACGATTAATCATGAGTGCAAACAGCATGGGGTCAAACAGTCCTGCTGATAATGAGTGTAAAAACAGGGAGAGTGTAAGGAGCATCCAGCTTTGACTTATAGGATAAGTGGTGCTTTTTCGCTTTTGTCTTCTGTAAATCTTACTCCACCATGTGAGAGCAGACAGCTGTCAGTAGCCATGGCTCTTAAGTCAACATATCTCAGTGTTCCCAGCTCCAGTCCTACCTGTGACAAAGCCATGGTCCCTGTCATGGTGTCCAGACCTGCTCAGGATGTGCTGGTACCTTTCTTGTATGCGTGCACTGTAAGCAGGCATGCACACACACTGCAATACAACCACCTGTGATGGAAACCACAGGCAGTGGGAATCCTCCTGTTGGAGTTACCTCGTGCTTGGTTAAGTCTTAATTTTATGGTTTCCTTTTGCGTGGCTGTTTGCCTAGTGCTTGTTCCAGGAGTGGCTGAAGTGGAGCGTGCACAGTAGCACAGAGTGATGCTGCAGGTGTGTGAGTGATCCTTGCTCAGGGTTGTGCCCTGCTTTAAATTCCAACTCCTGCCATCATCTTATGGAAAGTATGCTTCCTAGTAACCAGGTCTGATCCAAGCAGTAAATACATTCAAAATCAAGGTTTGCCATCTATGCAGTCATTTCCCTACACGCTGCCTGTGAAATGCAGGCTTTTGTACTTTCTCAAGGCAAACATGTTTTGTCCTGTGCTCTGGCTTCTGTTTGTGCAAGGGAAATTTCTAGTGAAATTCCTGAGCAGAAAGCTTGCTGGGGTTGATTGCAAGACCAGTGCTTCCTAGCACTGCTTTAACCCAGCCAGTTAAAATCCAGGCTGGTCTGGTCTTACAGGTTCAGCATTTCCAAGGACATAAGCATTGCTGGCTTGCTGGGAAGTGAGTAAAAAGCAGAGACATCAGACTGCAGCAGCTGATGCCAGATAGATTTGAGAGGCTCTTGGGCATCAGGAGATTGTGGTTACAGTGAGCAGTGTCCATCTGCTCCATCTCTGCCTCACCCATCCCATCTCCTGCTGCTGTCCTGCAGAGTTCTGTCAATGGTAGTTTGGATGTAGCCACTGCTTGGGGATGACTGAGTGGCCTGGGATGGACAAGGCCAGATGGGGCTGGCTGGTTCTGGGACCGAAGCCATTGCTCAGCATCTGATTTCAAGGGCAGGGCTGCCAGAGATGGGGCAAAAACTGAGGCCAGGCCACTCTGCTGCCTGGAGCTGGACATCAAGCTGGAGTGCTTGGAGTGTCAGAGCCCTAGAAGGGGCTGAGCCCCAGGATAGCTTTCACTGTGTGGCCTGGCAGGATGCTGATGTTATTTGTGCTTCCCTCGCAGGCGGGGCTTTGCTGCAGAACGGGCAGATGACAGCAGAGATTCAGGAAGAAGTGGCCTTGACCAACCTGGGCAGCAGCTCCGGGGCCAGCAAGCGCCACAGCGCTGCCGACAAGATGCACTTCCCGCGTTCCAACCTGCAGACAATCACAACCCTGGGTATGCTGGGCCACCCTGGCCTCGACCCCACTCCAGCAGGAGATCTGTGGCTGAAACTTCAGCCTGTTCTAGCCAGAAAAGGGGCTGTGCTGGGTCCAGAGGGCCCTGCAGCCCCTGGACTGCCAGGCACGCCTGCTGTCCTAATGCGTGCCGCCTTCTCGTGTGCTTCTCTGCGCTTCCAGGCAGGGGGGAGTTTGGGGAAGTGTTCCTGGCCAAGGCCAAAGGTGCTGAGGATGGTGAGGGTGAAGCGCTGGTGCTGGTGAAGAGCCTGCAGACGAGGGATGAGCAGCTGCAGCTGGACTTTCGGCGGGAGGCGGAGATGTTTGGGAAGCTGAACCACGCCAACGTGGTGCGGCTGCTGGGGCTGTGCCGCGAGGCAGAGCCCCACTACATGGTCCTGGAGTACGTAGACCTGGTAAGGGCTCTGCCAGCAGCACCTGCAGTAAAGCAGGGGGGTGACAGCATGTCATGGGGCCTGCAAGTGTGACAGCAGGCTGGCAGCACAGGGCAGCCAAGGTGCAGGGAGACCAGGCTGAGCTTACTGCTGTTCCCAGCCTCTGAAGGACTCTTAAGTCCTTCTTTCTTCAGGGAAATGGGAGTCTCCTGCAAGACTTGGAAGTGACTTTGTCCTCTACATCCTCCTGATTTCTGGTTTATATCCTGGACTCAGCTACATAAGTTAAGTTGTGGGACTCCGTGCTGCAGAATGACTGTGAATGCTAAGGGCTGTGAGGAGTCTGGAGTTTGTAGGAGAGAAATCAATTTGGGGCATGAAAAACCTGGAGATTTCAGGCTTGCTTGCCCTAATCTTAGCCAGTTGAGGCCCAGAAACAAGGTACTGGCTTGTCCTGCCAGGCAGGAACCAGGAGGACAGGTAGGAACCATGGACAAGGAGATGAGGATCTGTGGGTCTGCCACCTCCAGGCACTGCAGGGACCAGTGAGCCTTGTCAGTATGTAGAGGTGCTGAGTCTGAATTGCTGTTTTCTTTCCCAGGGGGACCTGAAGCAGTTTCTGAGAATCTCCAAGAGCAAAGATGAGTCTCTGAAGCCACAGCCACTCACTACCAAACATAAGGTGAGCGTGCAGCTTTGGAAGTGCCGTGGGTCTGGGCGACCCTAAGGAGGGCAGCCAGTGCTGACATCTCTCTGGGGTCAGGTGTCTCTCTGCACACAGGTGGCCCTGGGCATGGAGCACCTCTCCAACGGCAGGTTCGTGCACCGGGACTTGGCAGCCAGGAACTGCCTGGTCAGTGCCCAGCGGCAGGTCAAGGTCTCATCCCTGAGCCTCAGCAAGGACGTGTACAACAGGTCAGGGAGCCTGACATGGGAATGGGAGGGGATGAAATGGCACCAGTCTCACTGCCTGCCTGTCCTGCCCGCAGCGAGTACTACCATTTCCGCCAGGCCTGGATCCCACTGCGCTGGATGCCACCCGAGGCTGTGCTGGAAGATGAGTTCTCCACTAAGTCGGATGTGTGGTCCTTTGGGGTGCTCATGTGGGAGGTCTTCACGCATGGGGAGATGCCCTACACTCCACTGGCAGATGATGAGGTCCTAGCAGGTATGTGGAGTGCCTTGTGCTGTCCCTGCAATTACAGCCTACTTGCTTTTCATGTGGTAAAGGGGGCGAGACAGGCTGTGTGACCCCGCTCTTGAGACAGTGCTGCTCTGTCTGGGGAGGATGTCCCAGCCTGCTTGGAGAACTGCTGCCCTCCTTGCACCCCCCGGAGAGGATCACACCCCTTCCCAATGGCCCTTTGGACTTTTCTTTCGTGCCAGGTCTGCAGTCGGGAAAGACGAAGCTGCCGCACCCCGAGGGCTGCCCCTCCCGCCTGGCCAAGCTGATGCAGCGCTGCTGGGCCCCCAGCCCTAAGGATCGGCCTTC
This sequence comes from Daphoenositta chrysoptera, assembly GCA_013397915.1. Lineage (NCBI taxonomy): Eukaryota > Metazoa > Chordata > Aves > Passeriformes > Daphoenositta > Daphoenositta chrysoptera. The sequence continues at coordinate 74,442 of VZRO01007154.1, forward strand.
CTTCAGCGAGCTCGCCACCACCCTCGGGGACAGTCCAGCCGACAGCAAAGCCTGAGCCCCCCAGCCCTTGCTGGTGAAGGATGTGGCGGGGTGGGCGGGGGTCTGTATGTGCCTGGGGAGCCCCTGGCACTGCCGGAGCCCCTTGCTGAGCCCGACCCCAATGCGCCCGCGAGCGCTCAGCATCAGCAGCTGCTGGACTCAAAGCACAAGCCAGTGTACCCCAGCCCCACCCCCCTCCCCAGTGGGTCCCAAAACACAGCCCTTGCTGCCTCCTGCCCCCTGCCTGCTCAGCCCGGTGCCCTTAGGCTGCTGGTGTGGATGGAGCGCAGCTCCCCCTCCCACGGCGAGAGCTTGGCCGTCCCTGCTCGCCACGTCCACCTCTGCCGGCCTGGCCCGGCTCTCTCTCCGTCCGTCTGTGCTAGGCAAGCCTGCCTTCCCCTTCCCCATGGGGACAGGCCAGCCAACAGGAGAACAAAGTGCCTGGCATATGAAGGAGCTCACTACCTTTCCCAATTACCCTGTGCCTTTTTTTGTACTTACGACTCTGGGCAGAGCCCCCTGTCTCCCTCTTCTAGAGCGCTGACTCTTCCCTACCATAGTATTTCTGTTACTGGAATGCAGCCTAGAGTGGGTTAGTTTGTTTGCTTGAGTGGAGGGTACTGCAGCCAAGAAGGGTTGGGTTTTGTTGGGTTTTTATGTGCTGCTCTCAATAAAGAAGGCGCCTTTTTTTTTTGGTTTTTTTGTCTTTGTAAAACATTGCTGTCAGATAGCCGTTTTCCTCCACATGGCTTCTGGGAAGGGTTTGGTGCTGGTTCCTCAGGTATTGCTCTGCTGTGTTTAACCCCTGTGTGCCCTTCTCAGGTGAATCTGAGATGCTGTTCCCAGCCTTGTGTGCCCTGCAGGAACCCTTTGCCTCAGCACTTGCTGTCTCTCTGGGCAGTCATGGGTTGCTCTCCAGGAGGGACTTGTCTCAAGAGAAAATGTCCCTCTCAGACTCCAGGCAAACAACCACTCATGGATATGCTGACAGGCTCCCCCCAGTTCAGGTCCTAGTTGGGTTTGTGCACCCACTTCTGTGGCCTGGGGCAGCTTTGCAGCCTGCACTTTTGTGGTTTTGTACAGGAGATTGCAGCTGCTGTTTCTTGCAGGATGGAGGAGCTGGCAGGGCCAGGTCTGGATGGGGATACTGGGGATATCCTGCTGTCATGTGTGGCCTGCAGCCCTCTCCTCTGTGCCAGTGGCTCAGAATAATGGCAGGGTCCTGGCAGTCTCTTCTTGGGAGAGGAAAGGTGTGCACATGATGTACCAGAAGCCCCAGCCTCACAGCAGGAACATGAGCCAAGCCAGCAGGGGCTTGTCCCTTGGAGCCAGAGTGGGTTTGGCCAAGCTGCAGACCAGCAGTTTCACTTGGCTGCACAACCCTGTGGTGGGGGGTTTATAGACAGATCTGAGCTTTTCCAGGAGGCTTCTTGGGGCTGAACAAGGGACATTCGTGTTGGGTATCAGGGGAAGTGTTTCCCCTCATGGGTGATAAAGGTCTGAGTCCCAGAGAAGCTGTGGCATCTCCATCATCATCATCATCGGAGATGTGCAATCCTGGGCCAGATAAGTCCTGAACTACCCAATGTAGTTGGCTCTGCTTTAATCAGGGATGGACCACAAGTGTCCAGGATCCCCTTCCCACCTCTGCTACCCAAAGAGGTTATGGAGATGCTGGAGATGGAAAAGTGCTAATTTCTTGGAATACGCTAGCTGGCTCTGAGCTCAGATTTGGTCCAGGCTTGGAAACTGGGTGCCAGCAAGTTTGCAGGCAGTTGCTCTGCCAGTTATCAAAGGTGTTTGTCCCTTTTCCAACACTTGTGTCTTGCAGTTGGGAGTTATGGGCTCTTCCCCAAGCCAAGGCCTCTTAGCAAGCTAAGCTGTGTCAGTGGCTGGGGACTGGGCCCCTCTCTAGAGGGGGACAGCCAGGTCTAGTTCACCAGACCTGGTGCTCCTTGGCATAATGGGCTTGGCAGCAGGTGCCTGCCACCCTGATCCCTGGCTGCCTCCATGACCAGAGGGCCTGGCCGCAGCCTGGGGCTGGTGGCACTGTGTGTGCTGGGAAGACCTGTTAGGGGCAGAGGTTGTCAGGATGTGCCTTTCCTTCTCCCCCTTACAGCCCCACGTCCTTGTTGTTGCTCCCCCAGTCCCTCCCAGTGTGTGTGCAACCCTTCTGAAGCGTGTGAGTGTTGTGGCACTGCTGCGTCTGTGCTCTCCAACTTGCAAGTGACCTGTCTCGTGCTTTTGCTGTTGCTTGATGTCATTTTGTTCCATTTCTCCCATCCTATTTCCATTCCTGTGGACTTTCCTGTCTGCCGTCCTTCCTTTCAGGCAGGAACCCTGCCTGCTGTGGACTGATTCCTGCAGCCAAGCCACCTGAGGTGGCCTGGCCAAGCAGAATCTCAGCGATGCCATGGCTAGAGACCAGAGAAGCCAAGCATTTTGGGAGTAACATCCTTGTTTTGCCAGCTCTATGCATGCAGGCATCTCGTGTAGTGGGAGGGTATAGCATGGCTGCAGTGAGCTGGTTCTGTCAGCAGCATCAGGATTGGGTGCTCTGCTTTATCCCAACACATCCTGGAGGCTCCACTGCCTGTTTGCCATGCAGTCAAGACCTGGTGACTCCAGGGAAGCACCCAAATGGAAAGTCACCAAAGCTAGGACAAACTCCAGATCCAAAACGTACAGAATGACAGGGGTTGGGATTGTGTATTTTTGGGAATGATGTCATGAAAAAGTTCTGTATTATTGGGATTGGGACAGATGTTGGCCAAAGTAATTGGAAACAGCAAGCTGAGCAAATACTAGGGGAAGTGTTTCTCCTCACGGGTTATACTAGTCCTAGCTAAAACTTAGTCCTAGCTAAATGTGGTGGAGCAGAGCAGGGAATCAGAGCCCCTCCAGGAGAATGAGAGCACTTGGGCATTTGGCAGAGGTGGGATCCCACTGCCAAAGCCCAAAGAGAAGGAACATCTTACAGAAGACAATGTGTGGTATCCAGGGCCAGATAGAACAGTGTGGCTCCATCAGAGCACGGGTTCACCTAGGGAGCCACCAGCTGTGGCTGAAATTGAACATTTACTGAACAATCTAAGAGAACAGCAAGCCAGATGTGTGTTAGTCCCAACTAACACCCTAAAGCATAAAGACCTCCAAACCGGGCATTTCCAGCAGTCCCTGATGTTTTCTCTTGCCCTTAAATTATCCAAATTCCCCCTGCACCACTGCATCCTTCGAGCACCCCTGGTCGATGAGTGCACAGATGTGTGCAGCTTGAGGAAGGGCTTTTTGGGTTGCTCTGATTCACTCTGCTGCCCTGTGGCTCTTCTGCAGCTGTGTCAGGCACTTGTGTGGAAACTAATGGGCCTTAATTGTCCTAAGCAGCCTCACCTGGGACTTCCCACACTCTTGAACTGCATTTATGCTCAAGCCTGTGCTTTCAGGCTTGTTTTAAGCAAGCTTGCAGGTATTCTTGTTCTGGCGTTGCCTCTAGCCCTATCTTCCAGGTATATATTGTAGCCTTATTATCCAGTCATGATTTTGGCTCTGTCTTATCACCAAATGGATGCTGGATTTAGTCCGTGGCTTGCTCTGTGGATGGCTCCTGATACCATCACCTGTCTTTGCTGTGCTCAGGTACTGTGTGTTTATTATACCTGTGTGTTTATACTGTGTGTTCATGAGGACATGGGGTCACCCCTCAGGGAGCACCCCCATTCCTGCACCTGCCTGTTGACCAAAAAAAAAGCACATTAAGAAAGGCCATAACCTAGTTTTTTATGTGTGGCAGTACCTCCGTTCTAGTTGTTACTGCTCATAGAAGAGACTGTTAAAAAAAGAGCAGCCAACTGTGTTCAGCAGCAGTCAGAAAAAGCTGGAGTATCAGTAGTAGGAAGATCAGGAACAGGATGGAAACCATCACAACCCCAGCACTCAGCTCCAGTGTGGATGAAGAGCTGGAAAAGGATGAAGAAGCACTTGTTGCAATGGCCTAGAGGAGGATTGAAACGGGGACGTGGAGGGCTGGGGTGATGCTTGGGAGCAGGGTCCATGCTCCAGTGGAGCTGTCAGGCAGCTTGTCTGGAGGGAACTTTGGGGGTAATCAGGTAAGAGGCTTTTAAGGCATAGTGTCAAGTGCTGTGCCCTAAAGCTGTGTAAGAACAGGGCTAGAAATGGGAATTTTATGATGCAGAGGTTGTAAATGAGAATATCCCTGAAGGCCAAAAACTTGCTTTTAAGCTGGTTTCAGTTGTCAGGGGCTGCTGGTTTGGTTAAGGGAGGGCGTGCTGGTAACTTGTGTCCTGTTGGTGATGGTGGCTTGGGGACAGGGCTGGGCTCTCCAGCACGGCTCTGACTGCCTTGGTGAGAGATTGGCATCCCAGGAAGCTGGGGCAGACTGGAGCTCTGGTCCCATTCAGAGCAGAAGCAGGACAAGTGTCTTGGAAAGCATCCCCACGATGAGGCTTGGGAGGAAAAAGGACTGCAGGAGAAGGGATGAGCCAGCCCAGAACGAGCCAGGTCTCACCTCTTGCAGCTTGGGGAGCAAAAGGCCTTGCAATTGGAAGGCATGGGGAAGAGAAGGAGGAAAAGAGTGTGTAGCTGTTCCACGAGCAAGAGAAAGCCACATCCTGGTACCTGCAGTGATTGCACACTTGTGCTAAGCAGGCAGACCAGCCTGGCTCTCCTTATCAGATCCACGTGTTCATTGTCCCAGCCCAACCGGTGCCTCCAGCCGTGCAGAGGGTCTCGCTGACCCTTTCCCAGCCTGGCAGGACGTGGCGAGGCCTTGGTCTCACCTGTGCCAGGTGTAGTTTGTGCCCAGCCCGAAGGGAGGGTGGCCAGGGCATGTGATGGGAGGCATGTGAGTTCCAGCAGCCCTGCTGGGAGCTATAAATGGCATGTGTGCTCACTGGAGGAGCATGGCTGGCGGGAGGAGGGGGAGGCGGTGGTGGCACCGAGGGGGGTGTTTGGGTCTGCAGTTACTCCCTCGCTCTGTAGGAGGTTGGCCCTGGGCTGCGGGGGACAGCTGTGAGGGCTGGTGGAGAGCGTGCGTGTCCTCTGAGTGATGAGGCAGATATGGAAAGGGCTTGTGCCAGCTGCAGAACCCTCCATGGGGCGCCCAGGACACAAAATGGGTCTCTGGCAGGACTGCTGCTGCCAGAGGTGAGGTTTTGCCCCGGGTTGCAGTTCCTGTTGGTAGGACAGGGTGTGGAAGAGCCCTTTTCTCAAGCAGGGGTTCTCTGTCTGTCCTCACAGCTTTGAGCCTGGGGCTGTGCTGTCCCTCCTGCACCCTCGCTGCCCCGGGTGGAGCGTGCCTCACACACAGTTGTCCTGTGTGGGCTGTCCCGCCCCTGTGGAGGTCCTGGGTCACACCCGCACAGATGATGTGACCTGTGCCAAGTGCTCGGAGCCGTCTGATGTGCAGAGCTGGGGTGGGCATGAGCCGGCTCTGACCAGCCACTTCCCACCCGTACAGGTGCCCTGTCCCACCCACGGATGGCCGTGGTACAGAACCGCCTCCAATGGGTTTGAAGGTAGCTGCGGCCCATCCTGTTACACGGGAGATCTTTTTTCCTTTGGGCGGTGCTCAGCCCGTGCTTCAGCAGAGCGTGTCGCGGACATACCTGCTCAGTCCCGTGCCCTACACGCCCCCGAGCGCCCAAGCAGTCCCCGGACCCTCTGCAGCCACCAGGGACAGATGGATGGCACGTTGTCCCTTGCAGGCTGTGACAACAGCCGGGCTGCAGAGCTGCCGGGAGCAACAGCTGGTGGCATCGCCGGGAGGATGGCGAGGCAGGGAGTCTCTGAGCCACGTGGTGTGTCCCCTGCGAGGACCCGCGTGCCGGGAGCTGGCGGTGGGAAGGGAGGCCGAGGCCGGGCTGGCGGCGGGGGTGCCGCAGCGCTCGTTCGCCGCCCCCGGTGCCTCCCCGGGCCGAGCGCCCCGCGCCGGCCGCGCTGTCCCTTTAAGAGCCGCGCGGTCCCTTTAAGAGCCGCGCGGTCCCTTTAAGAGCC
>VZRO01007154.1:81132-97528 GCA_013397915.1 Daphoenositta chrysoptera
GGCACCAGCCCCTTCCGGGGGGCTGCGCGGGAGCCCCCGGCGGAGCCGGGCGGGCAGGGAGCGGCAGCCCCCGGGGCCGGGATTTCGGTGCGCTTGGCGGTCCCCAGGCGTGTGATGTGCCCGGGGACGCCGGTCCCGGTGCAACGTCCAGTGCCGGGCCGGAGGTGACCGGCGCCCTCGGGGCCACTCGCTGTGGGCAGCCACAAAAGCACCGAGTGCTGGGTGGCACAGCTGGAGTGCCCTGCCCCACCAAGGGCCCGGTAGGACCGGCTGCCTCGGCCACGCCAGGGACCAACGCCACGTCTCGGCCGGTCCAGAGTGCAAGCCGTGGTTCCTGGTGTGCAAAGACAGATCAGAAATTTGGGGGATTATAGATGCTGCTGGCTGATCTGCATCCCTGGTGGTGCTCGTAGCATCTTCTGAACGACTGGGTAGTGCCGCATCCCAGCTCAGCTGGGCATCGTGCACCCTGGGAAGGTGGGAATGGGTGTGGGGTACTGCTGGGCACATTCTGGATGTGCGGGACCACGGGACGTAGAATGAGGCCATCCTGTCTGAAGAAGCTTGTGTGAGACCACTGAGTGTGCAGTGATGGCATATGAAGAGTGCACTTCCTATTCCACTGGTATTCTTAACCTGGGGCATGGTGGCCTTGCTGCGTGCTTGGGTGCAGTTGTGCTCAAAACTCTGGAGCCTGCGAGGGAAATCTGGGTCGGAGCCTGGATGGGGTGTTGGTGAGGGGAATGAGGTGGCAGAGATGTGTGCCAAGTAACATCAGCGAGAGGTGAGGTGAGCGAAGCACCTAGACATGTCTGGAGAAGCCAGTGGGATTTCCAGAATGGAGATAATCCTGTGTCCCCATGTTCTGTGACTACTGTACTAAGGGGACCACTCTACCCATGGCCTCTTGGCAGGCACATCCCCTAAGGGTGTGCTAAAGGGATGGGAACACACCACGGGGCACTTCAACCTGTAGGTTTTTAGAGGCCACAGCTCCTCTGGGGTGAGAGGGAGCTGAAGCTGGTGTGAAGAGAGGGAAAGCCGTTCTGGGAGTGTGGGGACGTGCAGGGACGCTTGTCCTGCGCCGTGTGTTGTCCCTGTCACCTGTGACTCCCTGTTCTTCCCTTGTCCTGCTGGCAGGCCTATGAGCTCTCCACGCTGACTGGCACTCAAGTCCTGCTGCTGGTGGCCAGCGAGACGGGCCATGTGTACACGTTTGCCACACGGAAGCTGCAGCCCATGATCACCAGTGAGACGGGGAAGGCGTTGATCCAAACGTGCCTCAATTCCCCGGACTCGCCCCCACGCTCGGACCCCACCACTGACCAGCGCATGAGTGCCACTGGTTTTGAGGAGACGGACCTCACCTACCAGGTGTCTGAGTCGGACAGCAGTGGGGAGACCAAGGTAATGTTCCTGGGCACCCAGGGAGGCTGTGGGCTCTGCTGGAAGCCTTGATCATCCCCAGCCCTCTTTAAATAGCAGCGTGGGGAGCTGAGGATGAGTCCCCTTTTGCTGTGAGTGCAGCGAGCTTGTGTCATGTCATCTCGGGGCTGGCTGGCTCCTTGGCTGATAGTAGCAGTGATTGAAGAAGGGAGGGAAGCGGGTGGCAGGTATCCTGGTCCTGGCCCTTGCAGCGTGGCTCCCCACTGGCCCAGCCTACCCCCCTGGCCAGCTTTCAGCACTGTTATCTCTCCCCAGGCGTCTCCATGCTCTCACACTCATTGATAAAAATTTGATTCTGCCTCCATGGCCTTATAAGGCCTGGTTTCCCTCGCCAGAGTCCCTGGCAGGGCCCCTCACATTCCTTATAAGCTGCAGCTGTCTCTTGCTTTGGTGCTGTTTTGGAAGGGGGCAGGGAGGACATGGGGAATGGAAACATTTGGCTGGACAGACCATTTCTGCTCCCAGCCTGTTGTCCCTGCAGACGCTGGCCCTTGCCTGCCCGTGTTACTTGTGGCCTTTTCCCAGGGTGGCCTGGCTGTGGGTGCAGCGTGGGGCAGAGTCAGCTTTTCTGCTGGAAGGGCCCTGTCTTGTCCCTGCGCTCCCTGGCGCTGTTCCTCAAAGCCGTGTCCCATATCCCTGCCGCTTCCTTTGCAGGCTGGTGCTCAGATCCACAGGTGCTTGGAGATGGGAGGCAGGGAAGTTTGTGGTGCAAGGCTGGGATGACATGCTGAATTTGGGGCTCTGCCACAACTTCCCAGGCCTATGCAGTTCCACTGGGTGCTAGGAATTAGAACAGCCCTGCTGTACCCGTGCTTGTGTTGTGGGTACCGGGCTCGCTGCAGAAGTGTTCTTGCATTGGCTTTGTCATAGGAGCTCTCCAACCATCTGTGCTCGAGCCACAACAACATCCTTGCCATGCAGGAGCCTCTAGGCATTAAACAGACACCCTGGACATCTCTGTGCTGTAATTGCAAAGGTAGTGAGTGCAGCCCTGAGATGTGCCCAGCCTGTCCCCAGTGTGGGGCTGCAGGGATATTCAGCTGCCTGTTTTTATGCTGTGACAGCACAACAGCTCTGGTCACGGTGCTGCTGGGTGCCCTCCATTCCTCAATGTCCACTTCCCCACATGTGTGCGGTGCTGCACCAAGCAAAAGCTTATTGCTGCTGAGCCCTGAAAAACATCAGCAGTCCCAGGAGCTGTGGTGGGCCAAATGTGGCTGGAGTCCCTGTGCTGGAGCCCAGAAGAGACCCTGGGAATGGTTCCTGCTGATGGGATCCCAGCACCAGTCCTGGCTGTCCCAGCCTGGCATGTCTTCCCTGGGTGCCTCTGATTGCTAGTGTGAGCTGTGCCAGCCCTTTCCAGTAGGCAAAGAAGCCTTCTAACACCAGCAATCTCTCCCTTTGTGCAGCCTGTGTTTGTAAGGACTTGTGCCTCCTGGGCTTCTCCTGGATGAAAAGGCAAGTCCTGTGGGCATTTTGTAACAAGACAAATTACCTGTCCCTGGTATGAGACTTGTCCACATCATATTCCTTTGTACTCTACCTGGAAGTACTGCTAGTTGGCCCCAAGGGAACTGTGCCCTTGGGGTGCAGTTACTCAGCAGAGACCTTCTTAACACGACTTCTCTTTTCTCACTGTCTGATGCAACCCTGAAAGCTCCATCCCAGTGCTAGTGCTTAGTGTGGGGTGCTTTGTGGCCACAGCCAGCATTTGATGTGAGGCTGGAGGAGCCCTATGGACCTGTCTCCTGCTTGACATTCTAACTAAACCCACCCCTGACCAGCTGAGAATTCTTGTCATGGCACGCTCTGGGGCTGGGGACAGGGGCTGGTCCTGTTGTGCCTTCTGCAGGCCTGGAAGCCTGGTTGGTGCTCTGGCAAGAGACCAGCTCAATTCAGATAGACCAAGAAGTCTTCTGAGGATGACAGGAGCCTGTGGATGGGCCATGCAGGGTGGCTGGTGCTCGCTGAGGGGTGGGTGGTACACAGGGCTGGGTTTCAGGTGCCTCACTGGAGGAGGTGGCAGGAGATTCAGTGCCTGGACTGTCAGGTCCAGCCACATGGGGTGCTCCAAAAGACTCCCTGGCCTTCCTGTGTGAACTCTGCTTCCCAGATCTCTGTATGGACAAAACCTGCTTGTGTCCAGTGCTGCAGCAGAGTGGGAAGACAACACAGCCAGGCTGTCACCTGCAGTCAGCAGCCTGCTGGTTATTCCTCTGTGCTACACCAGCAGCAGGTCTGAAATCCTCCTGCTGTGCCGGACCCAAACTCCTGCCATGGTGCTGGGATTGGGGCATGCTGTACTTTTGAGACAGTAGCTGTGTCCTCACGATGACCCATCTCTCATCTTTTGCAGGCCCCAAACGACACTGCCAGTGTGCAGTCACCGGGGTGTGCTTGTGTGGGAAAGGATATTTTGGAAGGGAGCCCAGGGGCTCTGGATTGGGGTGAGAGCATGGGAGTAGCCCTGATCTGGACATCTTTCTGGAATGGGAAAAATGTGGGACTTTCTGCCACATCTGGAATGCAGACCAGGTGTTGGAGACCAGATTAGGATTCCCATATACCTCCAAGGCCTGTTGGCCTGCTACACCTGTGTAGTAATTCTTTCTAGGGGACCATGCTGAACAACATCACTTGAGGCAGTCCTAAAAGCTGTGGAGTTGGAATAATTTCTGTTCCCAAGACCCTGCTGTGGTTCCAGATGGGCATCAGCTGGCCTGGTCTGTGCCATGTGGGTCTGTGACCCACTCATGCTGCAAAGCAGTGGTGTGGGTCTGGGCAGACAACTGCTGCTGTGCTGCACCTCTGCTGTACCTCTGCTGTGTGCTGCTTCTGCAGACACTGAGGTTTGCACTGAGCTGGAATGGAGGTGCAGCTGGATCAGGAAGGGAAGGGCTTTCAGGGCTGCTGTCTGCCTCAAGGTTTGTCCATGGCCCCTTGGGTAATGTCTGCTGAAGTGACCCATGGCTTGCCTCATGCATGTGGTCTGGGCTTTGTAGGGTGCTGGGAAGAGCCACGGTACCCAGGGCATTGCTGAGGCACCCCGGACAGTCATGAGGAGATGGCAAGGGGTGTCCAATCCCAAAGTCTCTCCCAGCTGTCTTTCTGTATTGGGAGCTGTTGCTGCAGCCCAAGAGAAACACAATAAAGATGGGAGGAATCCGAGTCTCACCCGTGTCAGAATAAGGAGGGCAGAGATGGGATGTGCATGATTCAAGTTTGTTGCCACAGCATCTTTCCCAAGCACCTTTGCTTTGTACTGAGATTTGCCATTGTGCTTCTAGGGAGCCCTGGGAATCTCCCTGAGCAGAGTGCTGTGAACTTTCTGGGATGCCTCCTCCAGGTCTGGGAGTATGGAGTATGACTGGGTGCTGAGTGCCTTGACTGCTTGGGGTTCTTCCTCATGGGTGTACTGGATAACTGCTATAGCTGGGGATGAGGAACCCTGGCTTTTCCAACTGGGAACAGCACCTGTCCTGCCCAACTCTGCTCTGGCTCCCTAGTGGGCTGGGGAGAGCTCTGCCCTGTCACCCACGTGGGGAGGGCACCCACAGCCTCCCATGTCCCATGTGGGATGGCAGGAGTTTGTGGTTGAGCTAATGGAAAGTGCCTCTGCTGGGCTTTGCTCTGTTATCACGTGCCTCTTCTAATTTGGACTTCAGGGACTGTAGTGCCAAGGCAGAGGGGTGTTGCTCTCCTCCCTCCCTGGGCCCTGGGGCACGACTGAGTGCCTGGGATTGGATCCCCCAGTCCAAAATGGGCTGCCTTCCCTTTTTTAGCTGTTCGTTGAGCTGTGAATTCCTTGCTCCTGGCAGCTTGACAAGCTGGGAACAAGGCTTAGCACGTGGGAGAGCTGGGCCCACCAGCTGCAGTGGGAGGGGTGGGAGTGTGGCAGCCTTAACTCTTCCCGGGCGTGCTGGCAGCTGTGTCAGGACATGGGGACAGCAGGTCGCCTGTGGTCTGTGACATGGGCTCCTGTGAAGCAGTGCATTCTCAGTGTGCTCTTGGCCAGATGAGCAGGAGAGGAGAGGAGGCATGGGCACCCTGGCTATTCCAAAGGGGATTTGGGGGATGGAGGCATGTTAGGTGAAGTGTGACTGCCAGGGGCAGCAGGAATCGTGCTGGGTTTGGTTGGTTCCTGTAAGATCCAAGACACGTCCAGCCACATGCTTTGTGGCTGTGGAAACTGGTGTGTTACTGCAGTCTGGCACACACATTCCTCCCTTGTTCCCAGACCTCAGGCCAGTGTTGGCGCAGCACAGAGCCCTTTTCCTGGTGCTCATCTCCTCTGGAGATGCAGTCCATGGACAGGCACAGAGCTTTGACACTCCTTGAAGGACTGTGCTCGCTGTAGTGAACACGTGGGGTCCTTTGGAAGCATTTGCCTCATGCCCATCTCCTACCAGTGGATTGGCAAATTGGTGCTTCCTACGGTCAGGTTCTCCTGGCCTCTGCTCTAGGAGATGTCTGGAGGCGTTCCCCAGGGCCTGTCAGAGCTGCTGTCAGGGCTGGGTTTGGGCCTCCCTGGTGTCCAGGTTTTAGTCACCTCTCCCCAGTCACTTCCAGTGCACAGCTGCCTTTAAGAGCCAGTTCTCAGCTTGTTCTTGGTCGTGTGTTTCCTGCCTTAAGGGAAATGGTGTGTGTTCCTGACAGGAGGCTCTGTGCCTTTATGTTTGTCCCTGCTTTTGCCTGGTGTGTGCCAAGAAGAGGCTATTCTCTTCTTAGACATTTTGGGGACTCCTGGGGAGGGGAACGGTTGCTTTGTCCCCTGGTGTGTTGTAGGGAAGGCTCTCAGGGGACCTGTGTGGCCCTGGGCCTGCATCCAAAGTTTACGCTGAGCTCTCTCCAGCTCTCCTCATATTTGTACAAGCAACTCTTCTCTGCTCCCCTGGCTCTGCTCCATGTGCTGGCAGCAGGCTGTGGGGGGTATGGTTTGGCAAGGGGATGCAACCTACAGAGCCTGGTTTGGTCTCGTGGGCAGATGTCTCACGGGCTGGTCCGAGCTGTCACAACCTCTCCTTTTGCAGGACGCCCTGAAACCCGCGTTCACCGTCACCAACCTGCCGGGAACAACGTCCATCCAGACAGCCCCGACCACCTCGACCTCCATGCAGGTCAGCAGTGGCCCGTCATTCCCCATCACCAATTACCTGGCGCCAGTGTCTGCCAGCATCAGCCCCAATGCCGTCACCAGTGCCAACGGGACAGTGCTGAAGACTACTGGAGCCAGTGCAGTGACGTCTGGGGGCCTCATGCCGATACCCACTGGCTTCACCCTCATGTCAGGTCAGTGCCTCTAGGAGGACTGCATCCGTCCATCTCTGCACCTGGAGCGTGTTGCTGTCCTCTCCAGGGGAGAGGAGACCTAGTGGCAGAAGGGAAGCAGAGTGGTTGCTGCTGGAAGGTGAGCCTGGCTGTGATTCTGTGTTCAAACCCAGCCAGGCCAGTGGCTGGAGAAGGGTCATGTAGTGACTGGTTCTTTAGAGTGCTACCAGCTGGCCTGGCTGCTGGGAGGTGGCAGGGAGCTGAGCTGGGACCCCAGGGCAGCACCAAGAAGCCTGGAGGGAGTGAAAAGAGCTGGTGGTGACAAAGCCTTTCTTTCTCCCTCCTTTCGGCAGGTGCTTCCCTTTCTCCGGGGACCCCTACCATTCCTCTCACTCAGTTACAGCCGCACTCCCTGGCTCTTCCCAGCCAGCAGGGCCAGCTGGTCACGGGTACAGCTGGACAGCTGCAGCAGGCACAGCAGACAGTCTTCCACTTCCCTGCCAGAGCTGGAGGGCAGATTGTGTCGCTGACAGGTCAGCACTCGCTTCTCCTCCGCTGTCTAGAGATGGGGGGATGGAGGTGTCTGTGGGGCTCCTGGGTCTGGCCACAGAGCTGAGCCCTGACTGAGGTGGGAGCACAGAGGAGGCAGAGCACAGGGAACCCTGGCTGTGGCTGGTGGAGACAGATGGGAAAACAGTGCAGAAAATGCTTGACATAGGCAGGAGCAGCATCCTGGGGGATGCAGACCCAAGAGAAGCAGCGGATTTCCAGTCTCACGCCCCAGGGCTTGGCCTGTGGCTAACAAATGCAGAGGAGACAGGTCCCTAGTGCAGCTGTGCTGAGGCTGATCTATGCTGCTAGAACTGATGGAAGGATAGCACAGGGGCTCAGGTGCCCAGTGGTTGTTTATTGAGTGCTGGCTTTTGGCTCTGAGCAGCTGCCCTTGCTTCTGTGTTGGTGTCTGCAGTCAGCCACTGAACCACAGTGCAGAGGATAGGTTAGGGGAGACCCAGAGCAGAGGAATGGTGCTGCTGTGCTGCCTTGTGTGCAGTGTCCTTCTTAGGAATTTCTTCTTGTTCTGAGTTAAGGCTCTCCAGGTGTTCTTGGGCCGGTTCTTTTTCCTGGATGGAGTTTCAGAGTAGGGCTAGGCTCTCCTTTGCAGTAGCATCCATCACCTGAGTGACACAGTATTTCTCGTGTCCTGCCTGTTTGTGCCCAAGTCCATGACTGATAACTTCTGTGCTTTCTTGGAATGCTTAATGCTCCTGGGGGCCCTGGGAGACAGCAGGCTCCCATTCAAGGGGACTGGATTTCCCTTGAGATCTGGAGGAGCTAGGAGAATAACTGTGTCCCTGGGGTGTGATGCATGGGGAGATGCCCAGTCTGAGCAAGGTGGCCAGTGATTCTTGCTCTCTGGCATGCCTTGCCTGGAGGCAGGACCTCAGCCTTAGGAGAGCTTTCTGTGCCAAGCTGTGTTTCTGGATCTGAAGTGCTTTGCAGGGAGCAGGCTGGGACAGAGGCTGTGTGGCCCCTGCAGCTCTGGGATGCACATCTTGAGACCAGGTGTTCTCTAATCCCTGTGTAGGGTGCTTTACTGTCCTTAAGGTCACAAGCGGGGTGAGAGCTGCACCCTGAGTGCCCTGTGGAGGATGGAGCTGGGCTCCAGAGTGTGAAGGCAGCAGAGCCCAGCTGGTGTGGACATTTGGGCTCTTGTAGTTCCACTCGGTGAAGCAAGGTGATCCTTGCAGAGCTGGCTAAGCACTGGGGAGGAAAGGCTGGGCCCTCTCCTCCCAGCATCTATTCTGTGTCTTGGTGGAACCAGGAATGGCAAGGAGGGTCCCAGGTGTTCCTGAACCATGGCTGGGAGTCGGGCAAAAGCTGTTGTGGCCTTTTCTTCGATCTTGGACCTTTGTAGGCCAGCTAACCCCTTCTTGGCCCATGTGCCAGGAAAGAGCAGGTTTTGGTCACTGATTTCTGCCAGACACTGCTTTTGTGTAGCCTCTCCCAGTTCAGCAGAGTGGTGCTGTGGAGCTGTGTGCAGCCAGAGAAGCACTGGGGGGCTTTCACATGGCCCAGAGTGCCTGTATCCCTGTGGAGCCCCAGGCTCATGGGCTCCTCTCTCTCCCCAGGTGGTACCATGGCTCAGCAGGTTCCAGTCCAGGCAATCCAGGTGCACCAGGCACCGCAGCAAACGTCTCCCTCTAGTGACAGCAGCACTGACCTTACCCAGACCTCTTCCAGCGGAACAGGTATTGGTAACCACCTTCTGTCTGCCTTCCTAACCACTGCTGAAAACAACAACAGGCCTCATGCCTGCTCCCTGCCCTGTTCCCTTCCCCAGGCCAGCTCTATCCAAGCCTTTCTGACAGTTTCCTGGGTGTATTGATCCCTGTTGCCAGGTCCTGGGCTACTCTGTATCTAAGTAGATGCTGCTGGGTGTAGCACACCTTAAAAGGGGATTTCAGAGCCTCTCCAGATACGTCGTCTGCTCTCACTTGAAGCATGGAGCTGGGAACGGGTTGCTCAGTTCTCAGGGGGTTTCTTAGTGAGCCAGCACTGCCTCTAGCACAAGGCATTGGCTCACATCTGCTTGAGACTTTTACTGTCTATGCAGAAGACATCTCTTTGTCAGCAAAATCTGAGTTCAGGTGCCTGGATGCAGGCTGAATCTAGTTCAACAGCTCTGTTAAGGCTTCATCAGGGGATCGAGATACAAGTTGAATTTAGCCCTGGGCTGTTTGGCTACTGTGTTTTCCTGCCCCTTCCTACTCAGGAAAGGAGAGGTTTGAGCTCTCCTGCTTGATCTCTGGGGCTTTTGCCCAGGAGCTTGGAAGACAAAGATGGGTATCTCCATGCACCGTGCTTCAGCACAGCATGCCCGGGGTGGCTGGGGCAGGGGTGCTGAGCAGGCAGGTGAGCTTGGCGGGCTCCTTTTGTGCGCTCACGTGTCGTCTGTCCTGGTGGCAGTGACCCTCCCAGCGACCATCATGACATCGTCCGTGCCAACCACGGTGGGCGGCCACATGATGTACCCCAGCCCGCACGCGGTGATGTACGCGCCCACCTCCGGCCTCGCCGACGGCGGGCTCGCGGTGCTCAACGCTTTCCCACAGGCGCCCTCAGCGATGCAGGTGTCCCACGGCCAGGTCCAGGATCAGGGTAAGGCAGCTGTCCGGCTCACTGCTCCCTGAGAGTGCACTGACACCCAGGATTTTCTCATCCCACGTGTAAATGTGCTGTATGTTTGATAGCAAAGGGTTTTCTTCGCCAGCGGTCCTGGTGGCTGCACACAGGCGTGGCAACAGCGAGGCTCACTGTGTGTTTTTAGGTCTTGCTGTTCTCCTGTGCAAAGGATTGCATGAGCTGTTGATGGGTAAAAAGGGTGAGGGTTTCTGGGATGGAGGCTTGTGGGGCAGGCAGCAGAGGGAGCCAGGAGGCTCTGGAGAGGACATGTGCTTGCATGAGGGGGCAAAGTAGCATGAAGCCACACGGGCAAGACTTGGATTGAGGCCTCGTGTCTGCTTCTCCCAGCATTTGGAAAACTAGTGCATGTGGCTTTCTTCTGGAATGTCTCCATGTATGCAAATAGGCAGCTTTGTCCTTGAGTGGCTCCACGGGGCTCAAAGAAAGGATGCATAGGGGAGCAGTGCTTACAGGACAGCGTCATTTGTGCTTCTCTCTGTGGCAGGTGGTGTCCCCCAAGTGTTCCTGACAGCCCCATCAGGCACGGTTCAGATCCCAGTCTCAGCTGTCCAGCTTCACCAGGTAGGCACAGAGTAGTTCTTGCAGGTGTTCAGGGGTTATTCTTACTCTTCTCCCGCCTGCACAGCCTTTGTGTGTCTGGGCAGACCTGGCTGGGTAGGATCAATCCTCAGGTCTGGGAAAGCGGTCTGTGCTACCCACCCTCGGGTGAGGGAGCCTTGTCCTCCTTGGACAGGTGCCCAGGAGGGACAGTGCCCCCCGGGCTGCTGGCACGCACAGGTCTCAGGACGTGCTGTCCCCCAGTGGTTCCTCCTCCCTTCTCTCTCTAGATGGCTGTCATCGGGCAGCAGAGCAGCAGTGGCAGCAGCCTGACGGAGCTGCAGGTGGTCAACTTGGACACCTCACACAGCGCCAAGAGTGACTGAGAGGCCTCTGCTGCCGGCCTTCTGTTTCTGGCTTGTCGTGCCAGTGTCGGGGCTGGCAGCAACTCCTTCTCGTACAGACTGCACCAGTTATTTATTGTTGCCTTTTCACGTTTCCTTCATCCACACATGCACACACACACATGCACTCACCCACCCCCACACACAGGCATGCGCGTGGGGCTGCAGGACCCACCCGGGGTGGAGCCGTGCTGGGGCCGTGCAGGGCTTGGGGCATTTGGATGCTGCAATAGCTGTGCTTGTCTCACGCCAGCCAAAGAAACTTGTCTCTTGAGGGGAGGATTGCTCTGCACTGTAAATAAATACTGCAGGCCATTCCCAGCTGGAGGCTCTGGCTCCTTTTGGGTGCTCTGAGTCACCTTGCCCAGGAGTATTTACTCTGCGTGGGGCTCAGCTTAGACCCGGAGCCGTCGTGCAGGTGCAGCTTGGAGCAGAGTTGGTTGTGGCTGTGCTGCTGGCCTCAGCAATGTGCCTTTGTGGGGGTGACAGGTCCTGGCCGCAGCAACTCACCCTGGGCTCCGGACAGGAGAGAGGGGCCAGCTTGCATGTGCATCTCTGGGCCTGCATGCCCTCTCCCCGGAGGGCAGGGCACAGCCAGTGGCACGTGGCCCTGTCCCCGTATGCACTACAGTGAGCCCTCTGCCCTCAGTGCCTCCTCGCTGGGCTGCCTGGCAGATTTTCAGCCTGACTGGCCCTGCCCCGGCGGCTGCCCTTGCACAGATGAGGTGGTCGGTGATGCCCAGGAACACAAAGGTGCCCTGGAGAGCTCTTCAGGGGCCCTGTGCTCTGCTCAGCCCCACGCTCTCAGCCCTCGCACTGCTTCTGGACTCCATACACCCAGGGGAACGTGGCTGGGTCTTTCCTACATCCCCCTGCAGCTCCAGCCAGCGCTTTCTAAATTTCCGTGTCTGATGCAAGGTGGAGAAACAACTCAAATGTCAAAGGGAAGAGCCCATGGGGCACTGAGCTGCTGGGCAGGTGGCAGGCTCTTCCTCTGAGCATCAGGGTGACCTGCAGGCCATCCTGGGCTGTGAGGGAGCAGCTGTGCTGCCTGCACAGGCTCAGCAAGGCTCGGGGAGAAGGGCTGGGGCATGCTTGGTCCTGCATGGGAGTTGCTGTGAATGGCTCTGCTACCTAGCCCTGTCCCTGGAGGGAGAGAGAGCAAGTGAGAGAAGCTGCTGAATCCTTTGGGGAAGAAGCAGCTACTGTAACTTTTTTTTNAGGGGTGGGTGGGCGGGCATGGAGGCAGGAAAGGGGCCTTGCTTTTGAGTTTGTATTGTAACCTTGGACATGTTCCCTCAGCATTAGCGTTTAAGCTGCACTCTCCATCCACCAGCATGTGCCAGGGATCACGCTGAACCGAGTGGGATGCTTGTTTCCTACTTACCTGTAATGAGGACTTCATACCCATAATTTTGGGCTTAATGGGCAGAAGGCAAGTGAAGCAGTGGCTGGTCTCTGGAAGTGGGAAGCCCATTCCTCAGAAGCAGGGAGTTTGCAGTGTGCCCAGGAGCCAGAGGCAGGCTGGGTTTTCTTATGACCACCCTGTTCACTTCTGGTCCAGGGACCTACAGCTGTTGTGTCACTGCTCTTGGTGCAGAGCAGTGCTGCCTGTGACTGCCTAAGGGATATGGGCATCCCCACTCCTTCCTGTGGAGAGTGACCAGCAGTGGCTAATCCCTGTTCTCCCTGCTTGCTGTGCAGGCAGTCTCTCCTGAACTCCTGGCTGACGATCTGGGCTGTAGTTCCCCCTCTCCAGCCTTTCTGCAGCGCACAGATGCAGACGGGTCCCCTCCAAGCTCCCTGTGCAGAGAATTCCCAGAAGTCTTTCAGCCCTTGATCTGTTAGCAGCCCGGGAAGGGCTTGTGGGGAGTGGGGTGGCCCATCTGGTGAGGGTGACATTGCATGCTGCCTCCCCTTAGAATTCTTGCTCTAAGAGTGATGCAAACCCTGCAGCTCGGAGCATGTGGGAGTGCTGAGCCATGTCCCGTGGCTTGGTGTAGGAAAACTGCTCAGTGATGCTTCCAAAATAATGTAGGTACCTAGGAATTCATCCAGGGAGAAGCATGGGGTCAGAGTTTGTGTTGTCCTTTGCCCCAGCACATCACTGTGGCCTGGCTTTGCTCTGCTTTGCTTCTGCTGGCACTATGGAGCAGAGCTGTTGGGCCAGAATGCCAGGAGAGCCCCTGCTCCTACAGGGTGTCTGACTGCATCCCCTCCCTGGCTCCCCAAAGGCAACTGCTGGTTAAACGCTAATGGTGTATTTTATTTAAGTGCAGACTTGTAAGAACACTTGTGTATCAGGGATGAAATGGCATTTATTGTGTGGTGACATTTTTAGTTCATTTTACTGGTTTGAGGGGTGTGTGTGCGCGTGTGTGTGTGTGTGTGTACGCATAAGTGTGTGTGGGATTATTTTTTTTTTCCCTCCAGTTTCCAGGGTTGTGTTTCTGGAAGGATGTGGAAGTAATCACAGTACTATGTACAGAGCTTTCTTTTGTATTAAAAAAAAATTTACTCTTTCAATAAATGTTATCATTTTGTGCACAGATTTGGGATCTTGACCATGCTTTGGTGGGAGGGGATGACGCACACCTTAGGGCCAACAAATGGGGATCAGGGGCAGATTCCTGCACCTGCTTGTGTACTGAGGAGGATGGGGAGCTATCTGAGCATGACGTGGCAAAGAGGGGCTCTTTGCAAAAGTCTCCAGCCCTACTGCCTCCTGCACAGGTTATTCCTGCCCACCTGGACTTACCCTCTGGAGTCCCAGCTAGTGCGTGGGCCAGAGAGGGCCAGTGCCTGACAAGCAGGCCTGTGAGGGCTGTCCTTCCTGAAAGCTCTGGAATTATGTCCCTGGTGAGCAGGGCAGTCAACAGAAGTAAAAACCAGGAATGAGGAGGAACGGGGAATTTTGAAAAAGAATTGTTCTAATTCATGGGTGTCAGTAGGGAGGAGCAGGGAGAGTGTCAAACTCTGTGCAGAAAATTGCTGTGAAAAGATATGGCAATAATCAAACTCCAAACTGGAGAGACATTACTTAAAGTCAGGCAGAGGTCTAGAAGCCAGGTGAAGGACACATGGGGGCTCAGTAAAGTGTCTGAAGGTGTGAATAAAAACAAAGGCAGAGGGGCTCATTACAATCACCAAAGCTGCTGGGGCCAGAGTATGCCAGCTAAAAATGCAACTGCTGGCCACTCCATAGCATCAGGTCCTGGAGCAGATGCCAGTATAGTGTGAGGAAAGCTGATGAAAGTGTGCAGTTTGGAGAAAATACCTCAGGAAGGGAGAAGATTGTACAGAAAGTGCTTAGGAGCAAAACACAGCTGAAATGGCTCTTTCCCCATCAGAAGGTGAGGTGCTTTGCTTTTACACCACAGCCAGCCCCATGCCCCATGTTCAGCACCATCAAAGCAAAGATATAAGCAGGCCGTGTAAATACCACAGAAAACCTCTCCTTGTCACCAAAAAAGCAGTCTTGGTAGTGAATGGGAAAGGAAAATGACATATTACTTGAGAACACAGAGATTTCAAGAGCATCCATGGGATTCTGGAAAGAGGGCATCAATAGCATCAACAGAGATTACATGTACTAATGGAGAAATCAAGAGTGTGGCTTGGAAATATAAACATTTGTAGTCCACCATTGGTGCCACAGGTTTAGAGGATGGTCTCCACAAACTGATGCAGCACAGCACTGTTTTATCCAGCCTATAATTAATTGCAATTATATTGTTTGGATTAATTGCTGATTGCTATTGTAAAACATGGAAATTGTCTAATCCATTGCATTAGTACTGAAGGTAGAAATTAGCTTGGGCACATACCAGTTGCTCCAGGATCAAATAAGAAAGCAAAGTCTCATCCAGTTATCTGATTATTTTAATGTTTGTTTATAATTTAAAACAAATATTATCAGACTGATAGAAACCTGCACCTCAAGGAAGGGAAGTATGGGCAAAGGATAAGAATTTCGATTTTATGGCATGGGCATTTCAGATCAGCGTGACACCAAAGCTGGAAAGGAGCTGGAAACAGGCCAAACTTGTGTGCAGCTGGCCTCAACTGGCTCTCCAGCAACACTGAGAACAGGGCAGTCTCAGAGCCCCAAACCTGCTGGGAGCCAGCGCAGCTGTCACTGAAGCCAACGGGGTGGAGGGAGGGTGGGTGCAGGGCCAGAACCACCCCAGGGCCATGGGCCTGACATTGCTGCACTGTAATTCTTGATTAATGGTGTCACCAAAACCGCGGGAAAAACAAAAACCCTCCAACGTTTTTAATGTTAGAGAGTCAAGGCATTACTTTATTATCTGGCCAGGATGTTGCTCTGGCCAGGATGTACCACAGAAATCATCTCATCCACACATAGCCCGGGTGTGCAGAGAGAATCATTCCATGACACATAACATCTATTAGATTTTTCAGATCTTTTATACAGTCAAAACTCATAGAAACGAATTGGGTCAGTGTTCATTGGTCCACAGCTGCATAGTTCGTAGTATTTGGTTTCTTACTGGGTCTGGATTTCTTCGCTTCTGATGTTATTTAGATCTTCATTCCTTGGTTTTCTTATCAGTCTTTTCCGGAGAAGATGCCTCCAACTCTGCCAGAGGCAGAGTCTGGGGTAGATGTTTGTAGATGGCCACTGATGTTCTGCTGATGTTCTGTCCAAGGCCTTATTTCTTTGGGGCTGCTCCCAGTCTGTTGAAATGCTAAGCCCATCAGGCTTCACCTAGAGAAACAATGCTCTGGAAAGAAGCCTCAGCTCCCTTCCCCCGGGGCAAAGGTGAAGAAACCTGGCTAAAGTTATATAAAAAAGTTTTGAACCGGTATGTTTTCCAACAGTGGTGCATTTGGAGTAATAATATTAGTGCTGTCATGATATGCTTTTAGCCTTCCTGCCACCCATCCTGCTACCAGCCCTCGACGAAGACAATCAATCACCAGAGAAATGGTACCAACACACAGCGCAGCATCACCACGTTACCAAAAAGCACCTCTCTCTAGCAGAGGCAGTCTTCAGCTCACAACCTCCATTTGTTCTAGTTTCTAATATTAGACAGGGGAATCAGAAGATATTCCAATCTTTCACGTTTTTCCACTGCTCACTGCCCTTCCTGGTGTGCAGCCACTGTGGGGCAGCGACAGCTTTGTGACCCATGGCCACAGAGAGGCCCCTGCACTCTGGTGCCAGCTCAGGCCTGAAACACCTTTGGGAGTCCTGAGATGTCCTGAGGGACCCGTGTGGGGCAGCCAGCAGTGCCCTTGTGGCACATTCCCAGTGGTATCCTGGGCTGCCTTGGGAAGGGCATTGGCAGCTGCTCAGGGAGGGGATCCTGCCCCTCTGCCCAGCCCTGCTGAGGCACATCGGGAGTGCTGGGGCCAGTCCTGGGCTCCTCAGGACAAGAGGGACAAGGAGCTCCTGGAGAGGCTCCAGCAGAGGGTGACAGAGATGAAGGGCCTGGAGCAGCTGCCTTGTGAGGAAAGGCTGAGGGAGCTGGGCCTGTTCAGCCTGGAGAGGAGACACTGAGAGGGAA